>JAOEGS010005924.1:0-16247 GCA_025447755.1 Corythornis vintsioides | reverse complement strand
TCTTCTGGCAAAAAGTCTGAGCCTGGTTGAAAAGGAAATGCAGCTTTGCCAGCAGTTACCTTCCTGGGCAGGTAGAAATGGAGACAGATTGAGTGGAAAAACAGGGACCTGGAAGTTATTTGGTGCTCCTAAGGTTGTTTTGCAGAACAGGGAAGATTCTGGTCTCTGAAGAAGCAGCAGGATAAGGTTTCCCAATTTTCTTAATGGTATCAAAGCCAAGCTCCAGGGCAAGCCCAGGCTCCTCCTCACCAAATCAGTCTGAGACTGCTACCAAACCTCCAAGGGTTTCATGGATCCCTCCTGAGGAACCCACAAAAACAGGTTTCAATCCTTACCTTCCTTTCCTAGTGAGGAACTGCTTCAGATCCCTAAGGATGTCCCCACTCTGTTGTCCAACTTCTAAGTACAGGTTGGGCCTGTCAAAGCTGGTACAGGTCACCTGAGGACTCCTCAGGGTCAGACAGTTCACAATGTCTTCTCTAATGGATGGACTGGCAGTGGCAGTTAATGCAACAATGGGAACCTGCCAGGAAAAGAGAGAAGAAAAAGCTTGAGAACTCTCATTTATATTTATGTCAAAAAGAAAAAAAGAGGCAAAACAAGAAACCATGAGTCACTGAAATACAGGAACTTTCTGATGTGCTTGGCTACATCTGGGGAGTGTGGGATAAAACTTCCATGCTGCTGTTGGAAAGTTCAGGTCTAAGGTTTGGAGCTCATGAGAGAAATGCTTGAGGAGTGTCTAGAAGTCCCAGTTCTCTTGCAAGCCACTCAGACTCAGCCAGGCAGCTTACAAATAAAATCCCTAGGAGTTTAGGGCCATCAAATTCCACAGCACGAGGATCCAAAGTCATTGCATTTTCAGAAGTGTCTGGGTTCCAAATATCCTCCCTTTAACCCACAAAGCTCAAACCCTGGCAGGGCCTGACATCCAAACCAGCACGAGTTGGAGTTTACACCCTAAGAGCAACACCTAAGGGCTGGTATTTCAACTTATCCTAAGAGATAGGATCATTTCTTCCACTGGGAAGCAACCACATCAAAGCCTCACCAGTGGCAGAACCTTCTTTAAGGATCCCAAGCTTCTGAAGGAATTCCTGAAGTCATGGCCCCACTCAGAAATGCAGTGAGCTTCATCTACAGCTATGAGGGTGATACCTGGGGGGCACAAGAGCACAGCATGTCAACAAGACAAAACCAACACCCTGTCCTGCTCAATTTCCAGCTTCTACAGACTTGCCCATCTCCACCTCTGATTCCTTCTCCAAGCTCCTTATCTCCCACATGGGAGAAAATCTCCAGCCATCTCTCCCAGGACATTTTTTCCCCACCTTGTGCTTTCCAGGCTTTAGAAGAGTCACAAGTGCAGATCACAGGCATCATCAGTTTTATTTTCTGGATTGTAAAACAAAGCCTCTCAGGTCTACAAAGAGATGAGGGGTGGTCCAGAAAAAAATGTGAAGGGAGAAGAGTTAAAGATGTCCCTGGAAAATAACCTTATGGTTTCTGAATCAGGAAAAGAAACAAGGGATGAAATAAAATTCTTGGGAGTTTAAATGTCTTGGTTTTCCCCTCCAAGAGATGCATCAGCTCTGACCTCTGTTTGAAGCATTCAAACAATTCAACATAATTATGTATTAAAGTTGCCTGCCAACTCAGCCACAACTTTACCCCCAACTTACCAACAGTTTGGTCAAGATCCTGAAGTAACTGCAAATTCCCTGAGCAAAACTCTGGTGTCATATATATGACTCTGTAGTTCCCCCTGAAACAGCAAGAAAATATCCTTTCACAGGAGGAAAAACCCCAGACAACTCAAGCAAAGGGAACAAAACCATGTTTGTCCTGAAGATGCATCCCAGGCTTCTGGAAAGGGAGCAGTGGAGCCTGCAGAGAGCATCATGGAGCAAGAAGGGATCCTTGGGATGATAAATACACTTGGGAAGAGAAGCTCTGTCACCCCAGCCACCCCCCAGGAACAATGTCACTTCAGAATGCTGCTTTAGAACCAGCAGCCCCAGGAAACTGCTCTGAGACTTACTCTTTGATGCTTTCTCTGATGTTTTTTGACTGAGCTGAACCAAGCAAGCAAGCTGGAATCCCTGACATTCTGCAGAGAGAAATAAAAGCAGAGTTAAGGACAGATTTCCTCTCAGTGCTTCCCAGCTTCCAGAATGCCACAGAGGGCACTGCTGCCTTTCAATCAGGGGGCTGCTCTCTAATGAGAGCTCCAGTAATTACCAGCTCAGCCACTTCCACATTTGGCCTCCTTCAGGACTTCTGTTCATGTTCACTTGGTGATTGTCTACACTGCAGCCCTTGGGCTTCTCATTTCCCCCGTGTCTCCCCTCCCAGGCCAACAGGCAAAGGACTGAATTGCAGGAGGCTGTTGAAATTCAGTCTCCTGAGCATTCAGCCCCACTGAGAAGTTAGTGAATGAACTGTTTCCACTGAAGGAAAACAGCATGGAAGCCACAGAAGCAGCTGAACACAGACACCCTGCTGAGCAGGACTCAGCAGAGGAGCTCAGGAGCCAGCTCAGGCCATTCAACTCCACACTGCTGTGATGTGTGGCAGAAAATGCCACACGTGCTTGATGTCCCCCTGCTTCAAAAAGCATCTTCATTATCCCTTCTTTTCACAAAAGGCCTGTTCTTTCCAAGCTGGGTAGGGCAGGAATGAACTGGGGGACTCAGTGGGATTCCCTCAGCTGAAATGAAAAGCTGTCAGAAGTGAATTGCTGCTTTAACAGAGAGCAAGTACATGGAGAGCAAGCATTATGGGGGTATTCAAATCAAGGAGATTTAGCTGGGTGACATCTGCAGCTGCTCATGCAAGAGTGATTCAGCAGCAGTCCCCAGCTCCTCCATCAGAGCTTTTAAGAAGTGAAGAGGCTGAGTGTTAGAGCTACTATACAGTGGCCAGGCTGGAACTGATCCAACTGGCCTAAAGCTTCCAGCTCTGTGCTGCTCAGATGCTACTCCTTGGACCCAAAGGAAGCCTGACTGAATTCTGACCTCACTCTCACAGGCTGTGAAGCTCCTGCAGCACTTGGGTCTGTGCAGAAATAGGAGGATCCACCCTCAGAGACCCTTGCCAAGCTCAGCCTGCCATTCACACAGCTGGCAAATGCAGCCACTTTGGGTCTGTGTGTGTCCCTGGAGCAACACCTGCTCTCAGCTGCCACCAACAGTGCAAAGCTGCACCCTGAAAGGCCAAAGAGTGGCACAAGCAGAATCTGTGGGTTTCCAGAGGCAACACCAGCAGCAGCTTGGTACTCCCACTGTACTCCCACTGTACTTACGTCAGCTGCAGCACCTGGTCCTCCATCAGGGAGATGAGAGGACAGATAACAATCCCTGTACACCCAGTGTAAACAGGAGGAAACTGGTAGCACAAGCTTTTTCCATAGCCTTGAAGGAAAAATCAAAAGGCAGAAGTGAAACATCACACTTGCTCTGCAGCTCCAACATAAGACAACTGCAACACCCTGCTGAGCCCTAGGAAAAAAGGGACTTTTGTTTTGCTAGCAGAGGAGGAAAGGTGTGAGAGAAATCTGGTCAGCATCCATCTGATACCCCTCTCTGCACCAAGGGCACTGCCAAAAAGCCAGGACAGAAAAAAATTAGCCAGTGCCTCTGACTTGCAGAGTCTCAGGGCACCCTGCTCCTATGAGGCACGTGGACAGGTTCCAAGTTTGAGTCCCACACTCCCCAAAAAAGGAAAAGATTTTTGTCAACTCTTCTTTGGATGTAAAGGTAACTTACCAGTTGCCATGACAACGAGATTATCTATTCTGTCTTCTAAAACAGAATTGATCACTTTCCACTGGACCCTTGAAATGAAACAAAGGGGAATATCTTATTTTTGCATCACAATTAACAGGTAGGTTTTGTCAAACTGCACATCCAGTTGAATTTCAGGTTCAACCAGGCTAAGGGAGTTTATCTGACAGGGAACATCATCTGTGCAGTTTGTCACTCACTGAAACACCTGAACTAGACCTGGTCCACCAAAGCTTGGCTCTCAGGAGGTAGGCAAGCAGAAGAGTCAACAAACTCCTCCTTTCCTGGGACAGCACTGTTAACACTAAATAAACATTCCATTCTGCCTCCTCCTTGCAGAAGCTGCTTTGCTTTTCTTTTTGCACAGGTCCCAATATGTTAGTGCTGGGGTTTTTTTTAAGTAGTAATAAAAAGCAAACAAGCTGAAAGGCAAATGAAGCCTAAAATGCACACTTGAAGGGAGAAGATGCTTACGGTTTAAAAGCAGAATGTCCAAAAGATGTCTTCAGACATGTGATGTGGCTTTCACTTGGTGGTGGCACCAGTGGATCTTTAGGGGGAGAGAAAAGGGAAAAAAAAAAACCTCATCTGCAATTAATTTTTCAAGAGATGAAGCACTGGCTTGCCAACCAGCAGTCTGCTCAAGGTTAGTGATGCTCAGGGCCTAGGATTTGGGCAACTCCAGGGGAGGGGGTGGAAAAGACAGAGACTCTAAAGATATTTATGAGCTAGAATAAAGGATTTAAAAAAAGCAAACAGGCTCCTTGGAGACCCTGCATGAGGAGGAGACCATATGGCTTGATTAATGAGCTAATAAAGCAATAGGCATTGCAGTGCAGAGCTGTGTTGTTTGGAGCAGAGGGGGTACTAGGGCTGTTTCTGAGGCCAGCCCTCAAAGCCCTGACTTGAAGTTCCACTCATCAACACCTGTCACAGCAAAGTGCTAACCAAGTGATCCTCATCCTGCTGTGAACACTGAAGAGACACATTCAAGAGCTCAGCAGACAGGCAGCAGCAGAAATCCATGTGACATTTCCAACTGCTTTGACTGTTGGGCAAGCACAAGTTCCCTGGAACAGCCTGTTTGGCTGTTGTTCAGAGATGGAAACACTGTCATCTGGCCACAGACACTCCTTCTGAAACTCAGGTGAGCTTGAACTCCTTGCTTTAAGAAGCCAAGCACAAAAAGCTGCTTCCACAGACAGTGGATTTTCATTGAACTGTGCAAATTTGAAACATACCCCAACATTCCTCCTCCTCTTCCTCAATTCCTTCATCTTCATCACCCTCTGGGGCAACATCCATTTCTGTGTCAGGAGTTTTCCTGCCTCTAGTGGCCTCTTTTTCAGCTACAACTCCTTTGGAATCATCTACATCTTCTAAAGACTGAGAAATCAGGAGGAAAAAAAAAAAAAAAGTTCTTTTGGAACATGAAATACACAAGGCACATCTGCAGTTACAGGATAGCAGGACACATGGGTTTTAATCTACTCCTGGCATAAAAATTAGCTCTATTGGCATCAGGTCAAACTATTTCACCACTGGCATTCCAATTCCAAGAGCCATTTCCCAGGTACTGTTAACAATGGCTCAGCTCAGCCCCCTGGGACACACAGAGCAGAGCAGTTCATGAATCATCATCTACACAAATGCACCAAGTGGGTGGATCAAGTCCAAGCTGGTGTAGTAAAGATGCAGTAGGATGCAAGTCATACTAAACACTAGGCAATCTAATTCTTCACACATCCTCACAATCACACCTCTTCTGGAAGCAGCACCTTACTGCTCCATATCCCCTCAACTACACTGTGACCCAAGAGCATCCTCATTACAGCTAAAGGAATAAAAACAAAGCCCTGAGGCACTCACTTTAAGCATCTCCATTTCCAGCTCTTCATCACTTTCAATGACACAGGAAATATTTTGTCCCTTGTCTGAGGAGCCTGTCTAAGGAGAAAAAAAAAGGTAGGAGAAAGAAAAAAAAAAGGATTTTACCCTTTCAACCTTCTGTACACACTCCAGAGTATGCAAAAAAAGCCCAACCCTACACTTTGAAGCCTGCCCATTAGAAGAGTATCTGAAAGGAATATTCCAACATCACAAGGCCCTGTAATTGCCAAGAACAGCAGCATCACCAGATGTGGGGAACATAAGGAAATTAAGATCTGATTTAAGAGGCATCAATCCACACTCAGCAGGCACTAGAAGGTCTGCCATTTACAGATCCCTTTGAAAAAGGTCTGCTTTTTATTCACGACCCAAATTGCAGATGCTCAAGTGGAGAACTTGTCCCCAGACTGCAAGAAAATCTTTTGGTAGCAGATTAGCAACAAACAGGACTGTGTGGAGCTGCTGAACCCAGTAATCATCTTTCCAACCACAGGGCTGAGGAGCAGCTGAGTGCTTGGCTGCCTCCAAGGGTATTTTCCAGACTCTGAAGCCTTCTTGCAGCCCACCACACTGTTCTCTCAGGATCAGGACTGGAAGATCCTGGGGGAAATGATGAGATCACCCCCTCTGCTGAGCACCCACGACTGATGAGGGTTTTTCATTACCTCAGGCACACCTTCACTGCCCAATTCCTTTGCAGCCTCATATTCCAAGATCTGAAGTTCTTGCTCAGTAATGTCCAGTGACATGAAGTCATCTCTGTCTGGTTTGTCATCAGAGCTGGCTGCTGCAGCACTATCTTCCAGCACAGTGTCACCTCCCTCAGCCTCTCCCTCATTACCAAATCCCTCCCAGAGGCCAGCTAGTGTAGCATCAGAGCAGGTGTTGAAGTCACCTTCAGGTTGTTTAGCAACTTCAGGCACTTGAACATTTTGTGCTTCAACGTTTGCTGACTCAGCTTCAAGATTTGCTGGAGAGGTGCCAGAGCTCCTCTCCAGGAGAGAGGGAGAACCTGGAGCAGGCAGCACACTTCTTAAGGCATTCACATGCTCTGATATGCCAGCGAGGATTTCTGCAACCCTAGGAGGTGAAAACAAGTGAGTTAACCCCAAAGAATCAAGGTAGTTCCCACACTTAGCCACGGGCAGAACTGAGGATTCTCAAGTGGGCTGTTTCTCCAGCTCATTTGTCCCAAAGGCTCATCTCTCCTAAGTGATTTGCATTGGATTTCTGGGAGAAAAGGTGAGGAAAACTGACACAGATCATTCCTGGGAGAGCCCCACGACTGCATCAAGCCAGTGGAGAGGGATGCAAGGGAACAGAGGCAGAACACCTGGAAACTGTGGTGTTGGACCTCAGGGATCAAGAGCAAAACACAGAGCTTCCAGGCAAAAAACTAACCTCTGCATGTTCTCAAGTTGTGCAGGAGGGTCAGGGACATGAGAAGCCAGGTCACTTATCTCAGCAGCTAGGGAAGCCAAGCTCCTCTTCACTCCTTCCCATGTGTCACCTGTGAGAAGGGTCACCAGAGTCACTCCCTAAGAGCTGGGGTCCAGCATCCCTATGTGAGAAAGCTGCAGTCAAGGAGCTGCATTTCCACTAGGTCTGCAGCCAACACAACAGTGTTTTCCAGGGCTTGAAACTCAAGTGCATGGAAGCAGCCCAAACTTCCAGGTACTTCAGCACTGCATCTCTTCCAGGGACCATGCTCAGGGAAAAAGGATATGGAGCAGGACTGCTGCAAAGTGATCCTTCCCCACCATACCCAGCAGCTCCCAGAAAGGAGCTGCCAACACAGGTAGGCTGACTAATCCAAAGGCAAAAAATTGTCCTTGTGAGAGTACTGCCACTTCTGCCTTGGATAGAAGGGGAAAATGAAGCCAGGACAGAAAGGAAATAAACCTCCCCCTGCCTCTTTCCCAGCCATAAGCTACATGAAATACTTCATTTTCCTCATGAAGCAGAGAGCTGAACAAAACCTAAGATTTTAGAATCACTTTTCTAATCAAGTAAATGATACCAAACCACTCTAAAAAATACTCTAATCCTATTTATATGCCTGAAGAAAAACATCCCTTCACAACATGTATTTTTTATTCCTGCTGTCTGATTTCTTCTTAAACTAGATTTTTGTCCCTGCATCAGCAGAATAGAAATTAACTCACTGAAGTGTTTCCATAAACAAGCTGGAATGACAGCAGGAATTCTTGCTATCATTGTACAGAGCAGAAACAAACAGACCCAAGACTGCTCTCCTGCATCACTAGGGAAAATAGTTCCACAGTATGGGAACCCAGGTCATCCAAGGGGATCTTCCCCCTCTAAAGGTGATCTCTGTATCACCAGGAAGCCAGACAATCCCTGGCTGTTGGGAAATAGAATATTCAAGAGCAAAGTGCAGAAATTAGTTATCCTTGAATGTGTAATTTACCTCTCCCAGGAAGCAATTTCCCACCACAGTTGTTCATATTTTGCAGTTTTTGATAAATGATGAAGCCAGCCTGTAAAAAAAAAAAAAAAAAAGGAAAACAAATGAGTATTCTGCAGAGCAGCAGCATCTCAGAAGCTAGAAAAACCCCAAGAAGGAATTCAAACCATGGTGTGAATACACTGTGACCATCCAATTCTGAGCTGCTGGTCACTGATCTCCCTCTCTGCACCACTCATCACAACCAGGTTAATGTTTCCCAGGTCACCACACAAAAGCCAAAGTCCTGACATGGATCTACCCTGAGGTGGATCCTCTTCCCTAGATCCATGGTTCTATTCTGTTATCTTACAGAGCTAGCTGCAAAGAGAGAGCTCCAAATACTCCCCTCCCAGCCACACCATCTGCTCCCACCTCATTCAGATTTTATGTAGCTCTCCAAAAGAATAGCTGTGAATCCACCAAGATAGATTTGGTGTGCTTGATATTTCCCTGGATATGAATAATAAGCTCCAACAGGAAAAAGCAGCCTAGAGCTAGGAATGTGCTAATTAGGCTACACATGTTCAGCAAAGCATCTCAGAGAGAAAAGAGAAAGTAACAAGTGACTCCCTCCTGTTTTCCTGGGAGGCTCTGAAAGCCTGGCAAGGTGGATGGAGAACAGGGAAAAAGCAGCATTGCCTGGGAAAAGCTGGAGACAGCTGCTGCCCCAGGCACCAAAAATAGAACTCCTTTCCTCATTGGTTTGGGTTTTTGCAGGTGCTAAACCCTCCACAGGTTCATACTGAACTGAGCTAGGAAATCTGGAATGTTTCCTGAGTCAGAAAACAGAGACCAGGGTCTCACTTCCCTCCCTCTACCCGACCTCATCACAGAAACAAAAGCACAAGGAAATTTTATTTCAGTGCCACAAAGCACAGTGCTCTTCTAAGAGGCAGGCAGCTCTCAGCAGCACGTCAGGAAATCCCTGCAGGAAAGCCATGCTCTGTTCAAAACAGAAAAGCAGAGACTTCTGAAGGGTTGCAGCAATTCCCAGGCAACTCCAGGACTCTTCCTGGCAATCCACACTGTGGGTCTGCTGCCTTCCCCACTGGAGAAGGTCATTGGTCTTCAAAGCTGCTGATTAATTTTCTCTCACATAATACACTTAGCAGGGTTTTGCTCAAGAGAGGTGCCCAAAAGCCCCAGCAGACACCACATCCAGTGCCAACAAGCTGCAGAGAATACCTGCAGGCAAGGGAATCCAAAGCAACTGGGGGATGATCACGCTGCAAGAAGTCAGGCTCTCTGCAGACAGACAGCTAGAAAATCCACCTGATTGCTCCACCAGTTCCCTGAGGTGAATCACAGAGTGTCAGGGGTTGGAAGGGAGCTAGGAGATCACCTAGTCCAACCCCCCTGCCAGAGCAGGGGCACCTAGACCAAATCACCCAGGAACAGATCCAGGCGGGGCTGGAATGTCTCCAGAGCAGGAGACTCCACAACCCCCCTGGGCAGCCCCTGCCAGGCTCTGGCACCCTCACTGGGAAAAATCTTTTCCTCGTGTTTCCTCTAAACCTCTTGTGCTCCAACTTGCTCCCATTGCCTCTCCTCCTAGGAGATGAGGACCTCCTGGGAGGTCCTGCTCTACCTACGTAGGCGTCCGTGGCCGCGTACAACTTCTGCTCCTCGTTGAGGGGAAACTCCTCCCAGTTACTGCAACGGATGGACTTGTCCTTCAGAAGCTGCTTGCCAAAGAGGTGCTTTACCAGCCCATTCAGACTCCAGATCTCCTTGCACTTCAGCTGGGGAAAGAGAAAACAGCAACAACAGAGGGTTGGGTGAAAGGGGAAAGCAGCTGGAGTGAGAGAACCCCTCCTGAGAAGTGCCATTCCACAGAACCCTTCTCTTTGTTCTCCAGCTTCACTTTCAAGTTTATTTTTGGTTTGTTTTCTCTTTAGCAGAAGACTTTCAAGCTGCTATTAGAGATCACATTGCTCATCTTCATAACAAATGATGCTGGAGTCAAATGCTGGGCTTAAAAAAAAAAAAAGGTGAGCTGAGGAAACTCCAAGTCTGCAAAGAAACAGCTCCTTCTATTGCTTGTGCAAAAGGGTTTAATTGGGCAAATTTTCAGCCCAGTAGGACCTGAGGCTTCAAGGTGGCTCATACAGAGAACACTGCCCCAAATGCTGAGGAGACATCACATTCCCCTCCCCCCCACTGTGATTTAATTACACAGGGTACAGAAAGCACAGGACAGAGAAAGGCAGCAGCATTATTTCTAGGCATAAATATCTCTCTTCCATCAGAAAACTACACTTGGTGCTATTATCCCAGCAAACAAATCAAAACTAAAAGGCACCAGAAGGAAGGAAAATTGCATGAAGAGAGCAAGCACCACTAACACAAAGCCTTGCAAATGCAGGAAGACAGAAAAGCTTTAAAGGAATGGATTAAAAAGAAGAAGGGCAGGATGATTTGGAAGGAAACTAACCTCCCTAAGTAGACAGCACAGATCTCCCTGTGGAAAGCACCAAATGTTTTCCAACCAAAACCCAGCTATGGTTCAGGGTGCACCAAACACAACCCTAGTTCCAAACGTTGGCTCCCCAGGCACTGGAAACTGCACCCACCTGACAGCAGAGGTGGCACCAACCTCAGAGTCAGGGCAACAAAAGTATTTCTGTGGCCTCAGATCACCTGGCAAACACCTCTGCATGGAGGTGTTTTCCACACCTGGCTCTACAGGGTCAGGAACTGCTTGGACAGGGACCTTGCTGCCACCTGGCATGGCACAATCTGGCAATTCCATCACTAAGAAGTTAAAGAAAATGTGTCTGCAGCTGAATCCAAAAGCCACAGAGGGTGAACAGACCTGATGGGGGAGGAAACCATCCTGAAGTGGCCCACTGCAAAGCAGTACTTTCTGGGCAGTTATTTTCCAACTTTAACTCACAAGCCACCTCTGCTTCACTCTACAGAACGTTTGGCATCAGAATGGAACCCCTGGAAATACCAAGCAGCCTCCTTTTTGCACAGCAGCAGAAGATTCCCACCCACCACAGAAAGGTTTGAAGTTTTACTTTCTCGTTAGCAACGTCAGCCAGCTCCACAAAGCTCTTCAGCTTGATTTCAAAGTCACTCATCAGCTTCCATTGATCTCCCTCAATTCCTACTCCAACCTTTTTAATTGTTTCATCTTCCAGCAGCCTTTTGAGTCCCTTGGGAAAACCTAAAATAGATTAAGCCCAAACATGAGAAGCTGAACACTGGGAGATGACAGCAAGTCTACTGGAAATGACTGAAAATCAGAGCACAAAGGCCACCTGCAAAAAAAAACCTCCCAAAGTTACCCTGTTGATGGCACAGTTTGTACTCTGGGAGGACTGGAAATGCAAAGGGGTTGTCATGGATCACCTACAGACAAGCACAAATTCATTCTGCATCTGAAAATAAATGAGGTGAAAAATAAACCCACCTTATTCATCTTAGTCATTCAATCACTTGAACCCCAGAAAAGAGACTTGAATTCTCAGAATAGGATGCTCATGAAGCCAAATGCAGTATTTCACCCTTTTCCCACATTCTTTCTTCCCTAGTTTTTGCTGCTGCACATTCCCAGGAGACAGTTTAAGCCATAAGGATGGGGAATCCCCAGGAAAACAGATTTTGTGGACACAGACTCAGTGCTAATGTTGGGCTGCTCCAACAACAGCATTTGGAAAACACATCCTTTGCCAAGCCCAGAAAAGTCAGTCTTGGAAACAAGCAAAAAAACAGAATTCAGGGATGTACACAGATTATATAAGTACTCTATTTGGATTCATCCCCAACTGATGGCACAGAAAATCGTGGATCAAAGAGGAGTTTCAAGTTGCTGGGACTGGATAAATCACACACCTTCCATAACTGCTTTTCTACAGGGAGGAACAGCCACAGCCACTCCACACTGGAAACCAAAGCAGCCTTTTTCTCCCCTCTCTGGTTGTTCCCATTTTCATTTCCCCCCATTTCAAATTCAGAGCATCTTACTTCAACACATCCCCTCAGGACTCTGGAGCTGGATGCTCTGGATTAGGCTGAAGTGCAATTCCAGCACCAGAGCATCACCCAAACACGTGATACTTGGTACCTCTCTTGGTTCTGGCTTCCAATTTCACCTTGTCACTATTCTATTTAATTAGATACTTCAAGGAGCACTTTACATCCCTGCTTTTCTTTTTACACACCTCCCACTGGAGGATTTGGGCTCCTTTCCCACCACCCTCCTTTCTGGAGAGGCAATGGTATGGATTGAAAAGGTCTGAGCTCAACACTGTGCAGAGGTTGCCACCTGAGAAATAAACAAACCACATTTTCTGAGGTAAAGACAAGACAGAAAATGATCAAGAATCTGACAAATACATGTGTATTTTGTCCTTTATACACAGCCCCAAGAACTCTCCCTGCTCTTCCTCCAGCAGAAGGAAGCATCATGTTTTCTGCAGCAAAAAAAAACCCCAACCAATAAGTCTTATCCAACTGGGTGACTCTGCCAACATCTGCATTTCTGTAGGCCCGACCTATTCTGCATAATAAGCAGAAAGTGGCTGCAGTTCCTGCAAACCAAGGGTGACATCTCTGCTCAGTTTCAAGCAGTGGGAATTTTGGGAAAGGATTTGGGAGCAGCACCAGGAACATCAGGAGCCCCCCTGGAACCTCAGCTCGGCGTCACCGCACGAACACCTTTTACCATCAGAAGCTTTTTGGCTCTTAATGACTTTTCTTGCCTCAGCTTCCTCTCCTCAACCTTTTATTTTTTATTTTTTCTTTAGTGCACTCGTGCCTTTCAGCCTCCCAGATTGAATAGCCTCCAGCAATTAAATTTTCCAGCCCATTTGCTATAAATGACAAAGGATTGAACAGCAACATTAAAATTATCGCTCTTACACCTCAGCCTGCACCCCCCAGGGAAATCAGAGCCATCTCACAGGCATAGTTTCAATCTCACACTCCAACTGAAGGTTAGAAAATTGCAGCCTCCCTCCCTCCCTCCTATTTTCCCTATTTAGCAGCTTTTATTGGCATCCCTAACGAATTCAGACTGCTGAGCACACCCCCTTCTCTCCCCACAGCTGCATCCCACTGGGTATCCAGCATTGTCTCAACACCAATGCCACCAAAAGCAGGTGTCAGGGACAAACAGCACGACAGGCATTGTTTCTGAGGGGCTTTGTTAGCACAGCCAACTTCAAGAGAAGCACAGCCTGCTAAATTCAGGGTCTCTTGTTCTTTTGGCACTCAACGGAAAGCTCCTTGTACGAGGAAGGAATTTCAAGTGGAATTCTTTCCCAGAGAGGAGAATAATCCTCAGGTGAGATTCTTTTGCCCTGCTCAGAAGCTAAAGCTGTACATCAGCACAGAGGGCAAGGCCCAGGTTAAGATCCTATTGATACACAGCAGTGATACTCAATAAATCACTTTCTTATCAAGGGGGAAGAGGAGAAGGATGGAGCTTTACTATCCAACACCCTGTGACACATCACCTGCTGCTCAAGGCTTGATTTCAAGCTTAAACACAAGAAGCAGAGAGCAACTCACACCTTAATTAAACAAGAGAGGGGTGGAAAAGCACAGTACCTGGCATTGAAGAGACATGGAACAGGTAACACTTGTCCTCAGTGACACAGATCTGGATCACGGCGATCTTGGCCATTTTTCCTTTGGTGTAAGATGGTGGCCATTCCACATCAAACCCAACAGCAGCCCCCTCTGACAAACTCTGCCTGGAAAGAAAGGGATGTTCTGCACATTCAACTGGCCTACCACCAAGTGTTTGAGCTATCAGGCTTCATCTTACAGCAGGATCATGAGAACTGCAGCCAGCACACCTCTCCTTTCACGTGCACGGGACATGGAAACCATCCTGAAAATCAAGACTGCAAGGAGGTGAAGCCTCCCAAAATAAGCAATTTGCATCATGAATTAACTACCTTTTCTTCAAGCATACAGTCCCCAGTTAGGAATTAACACATATGGTTGATCTCTTGAAGCTCATGCCTGCCCTGTGAAGTCACCAGATCACAGACTGCTGGGGGCTGGAAGGGACTTCTGAAGATCACTGAGTCCAACCCCCCTGCCAGAGCAGGGTCACCCAGATCAGGCCACACAGGAACAGATCCTGGTGGGTTTGGAATGTCTCCAGAGCAGGAGACTCCACACTCTCCCTGGGCAGCCCCTTCCAGTTGTGTCACCCTCACCATGAAAAAGTTTCTCCTGATGTTCACATGGAGCCTCCCACGTTCCAGCTTGTACCTGCTGCCCCTTGTCCTTGAACATTACTGAGAAGATTCAGGCTCCACCCTCCTGACACTCACCCTTTACATCTTTATAAACATTAATAGGTGACCCCTCAAGCTCCTCTTTTCCAAGCTAAAGAGCCCCAGCTGCCTCAGCCTTTCCTCATGATCTGCACAGCAAAAGGCAAAGAATTTGCACTGGGGCCTTTACAGCTTCTGTTTAAAAGGACTGTGAGGTTCAGCAATGGCATCTCCCATCAAAAGACCACCAAAGGGAAGCTATTAACTGCACCACACAACGGAGGGGTATTTTTAAACCACCACACTCTGTAGACAAACCAGGGACCTCTCCATCATGAGCCAAGATGTTTGTGTTTGCAGCCAGCAAGACAGCAAACAGGGCCAGATGTTTTCCTTGGCCTCTGGACACACATAATGCAGTCAGCCAAAAGAAGGAGACAGAGGAAAGAGCCAAATCCTTTTTGGAATGGAAAAATACTCAAAAAAACCCTCCAAAAGAAGCAGGGTAAGAGCTATTACCTGATATCTTCTGAGATAAGGGAGCAGTCACTGGCTTCGTAGCTGTACACGAGGGAACCTCTGAACTCAAGGAAGGGCAGCCCGTCCTCCAGGACACTCCTCTGAACCACACGCTCCTGTCAAACAACAGCAGCACCAGCTTTCACCTCTGCTGGCTTGACTTGGATTCTCCATGAAGAGATCCAGCAGCTTTCCCAGCACAAGCTCAAGGAAACCTGGAAAACCTCCAAGGTGGTTAAAAAGTTCACAGCCGACGTGGTCGCATCCCACAGCAGGTGCCTTGAAGAGCATCATCTTGCCAACCCATCCCACAGCAGCAGCTTTCAACTGTCTCAGAACCAACAAGTTGCCTGGAAAGGGGGAGATTCTGAAGCATTCTGCTGATTTGATGCTTGCACAAGACAAAACAATTAATGAAGGGTGAGAGTTTAATCCAAACCCCTCCCCAGCGAGCTCGGTGCTGCAGCAGCTGAAAGGTGTGTTGGTTTTCACTGACATTTTTAATATCCATGCTCCTCTTTTTTACTCCCACTTCACAGAAGGAAAAGTGCTGAACTGGGTCTTCTGCTTTCCTCTCATTAATTACTCGTGTCATCATTAAAGCAGTTTCAAATTGGTAGGAAGGGGTCCCTCGGAGTGGGAAATGTTACCATGAAACTGCTCATGTAAGCAGGAAAAACCTTCTAATGACAAGTTGCTGTTCTTGGAACACCAGAAACTTCCACAGACACCCAATTAATTCTTCAGACACCTCTGAGCTGCAAAACCTGAAATGCCAAACACGTGCAGATTGCAGGGATCATGGGAGCCAGAAAGTGTGACCAGAGCTGATCCCTCTGTCAGGCTCCAGTGGCCTTGAGCTCCGAGATGACAGATGAAAAATCCCCAGTCCTTGATTTTCACCCAGGGCTCCAAAAGCTCCAAAATGCACCAAAAGCTCCTTTAGACTCGTGTGGTTTTGCCACTGAAATGCAAGATTCTCAGGAGGAAATTTCCACAGAGGTAACAGCAACAGCCTGGGGTCAGTACATGATATTTTAATACTTTAACAACCTAATTGAACCAGTGAAAAAACACAAGAGTGGCCAAATTTAATTCCAGTTCCCAGGACAAACTGGCTGTAAATATTCACCAGGTCTGACTGGAAACAAGCAGTCCAGTGGTGGTTTATTCTGCACCCTGCCAGCATCTTCCCCGTGGGATAACCTACCTTCTTAGCACCCAAAACTCCCTCCTGGTTCTCTGTGAGCATCCACTGGGGATATTTACTCTGCAGGCCAGGAGGTGTCAGCTCCAGATTATTCATTTTTCCCACATTTTCTGTTAGCTTGACATTTGAAAGAA
>JAOEGS010005923.1:71938-84754 GCA_025447755.1 Corythornis vintsioides | reverse complement strand
TTATTTTTATTTATTTCTATAAGCAAGCTGTGGTGCTGAGGGACATGGGTTAGAGGTGACCTGGCAGTGCTGGGTTGAGGGTTGAACTGGATCTTAAAGGTCTTTTTCCAAACTAAACAGTTCTATGATCCATTGGTTTCTCAAACTCTGTGGTTTGAGTGGCTGGCCCTGTTTTGGTTGTGTGTGAACCACCACCCTTCTGCAGTCCAGTAAAAAATCAGTACTGGGCACAACCTACTCTGGGCTGTTTCTGAAGCTCAGGCAGTTCCACTGAAAGGCAAGTACTGGTTCATGGGTTGGTTTTGGAAATGCCTTTGCTCCATGTAAAAACCTGTTCATTCTTTACTTTTTTTTTTAATCCAGCTTTCAAATTAAACTGATTTGTGTTGTTTGGATTATTATGGAAAGGAAAAATGGTATGGAATATCTTCACATCAGCAGTATTTCTGTGCTCTGAGCCTACCCCAGTATGTGAGCAATTAGCACTTAGTTCAGAGGTGAAGCAGTATCAGTGACATCCCATGTGTGCCTCAGCCCATGGGGTTTCACAGCAGACCAAAAGCTTGCTGGAGATGTTCATCTGGAGGGCAATGACTTAGAGTTCCCTGGAAAACATCTCATTTGTTTGGAGCCTTCTGATAAGGGGTCCTGGAACCTTTATTAAATACTCATTCATTAATTACAGCTTGTTTTGTAAAGGGGTTGTGTTTAATTCTCTGATGTTAACACAGTGTTTCCTCTTGCAGCAGTATCAGTGCTTTGGAACTTGATTTTCTGACAATGAGCATTGTGGTTGAAATGTGCAAATGCACCTGCCTTGTGTACTTTAAACACACTTGGTTTTAAAGGCTCCATTCTTTTCTTTCCTGTGTTTATGTGTGTGAAGCACTGCATCTGATCTTGTATGTGGCAAAGCACTGCTTGGTTTTGTTGTGTGGAGTTGTCTTTGCCCAGCAAACCCCAGATTTGCTCCTGCTGAGCTCTAGTTAAAATGGGGCAGTTGTACTGGAGCAGGAGATTAAATATTCCCTCCAGAACTGGATAAACATTCTCCTTATCACAGGAGTGCACAGGAGGTCAGGAGTTGAGCTCAGTGAAATGCCTGTGATTGAATTTCTCTTCCTTTGCTGGTCCCCTTTGTAGACTCTTCCTTATCAGGAGTGTCCTTCTCTTCCCCTCCTCATTCATTTTGGGTTTTCACACAACCCAGCAGATCTTGGCCTTACCTGGGCTCTGGTTGTTGCTGGAGTGATAGAAGTCACCTTTTGGTGTAAATGTGGCTGCTTATTTGACTTGCTAACAGAGGTTTGTGAGATGGAGAGATGGCCTGGGCTGGGTGTGGTGGCAAACAGAGGGAGGCCATTCCCAGCTCCACTGCCTCTAACTTCAGGCCTGTCTCCATTTTCCTTCCCCTGCCTGGAGCCTGCTCACTGCTCTCCTTCAGGTGCTGTTCTTGCTTTGTGTTCACAGCCTCATCTCTCATCTCCTGGGCTTCCTGAGGTGCTGTGGGTGTATCCTCCACAAATGCTGCTCTGTGCAGAGATATTTATAGCAGTTCAGGCATTTACATTTGCTCTTTAACATATCTCTTGAGAAAGAAATGTGAGTTCCTCCAGTAAAAACAATGAGACCACACCTTTGTTTCAACCCATAATTAATCACTTGTTTTCCCAAATTGCTTGGAGCAGGAACACCTTTATCTGTGTTGTGTGCACAGCCAAACAGTGTCACCATGGGCACTGCCCTCCTTTTGCCACCCAGGTGCTCACCAGCACAAAGCTCCTGATGGTTTCTTGCAAGGAAGACTTGTCTTGTGCTCCTGCCACACAGCAGTGTCAGCTGATGTGAAACAGATCCCAGCTTGTTGAAATGGGATTGAATTTTGTCCCCTGAGTACCTGTGGCAGGTCCTGCTGAAGATCCCTGCAGAGTGTCCTGTGGTTACAGAGCCTACAGGTTGACACATCTGTGATAAGCCTTTGAGAAAGGCCAGTGACTCCTCAGTGCAGCTTCATGTGCTGATTTACAGGGAGGCTGAGGACTTCATCTGCTCAACTTTTTGTGCTCAGAATCAAGAGGAAGCTGCAAAGGGTGGCACAGTCAGGCAGGGGTCTGCAGTGAAAGCACCTCCTGCCAGCTCAGCCCTGAGCTGAGGCACTGGTCAATGTGTTACAACATTCATCCAGGCTTTTGGAAGAGAAGCAAAGGCCCATCCCTGAAATCCCAGTCAGTACAGGAAGGGGGAGCAGGTGATGCTGAAGGTTGAAGCTTTTCTGGAAGCAGTTTGATGAAGTTTGTCTTGCACTGGGGAAATTAGAGGAGCTCAGGATGCTGGAATGAGCCTGGGCAGTGTGTTGGCTTTTGCTTTTGGCTGCTGCATTCCTGGGATAACCTGGAATTTCTCTGTCCAGCCTTAAGTTTCTGGTTTGCCTGAGAATGAAGCTTGAGGATGGAGAGAATCTGTTGGTTTCCTGTGACTTTTCCAGCTGTCTTTGGGCAGCTGAAACACCCAGATTTGCAGAGTGAATGCAGGTGACTGGTGTGTCCTGTGGTGATGTCAAAGGTGGCAGCTGGGATCCCATGGCTCCAGCTGCCTCACCTGGGGAAATGCACTCAGCAGAGGCATTGCTGTGGTGGGAGAGGCAGGGCTGCATGTTTCAGCAGGCTCACAGCTCTCTGCTTCTCTGGGCAGGTATTCAGAATAGTGAGCACTTGCCTGGGCAACCCTCCTGAGACCTTCTGCTGGGAATTCCGGGATAAGGAGAAGAACTACCAGAAATATGGCCCCATGACTCCAGTCCAGTTCTACCACGAGCATGTCAAGCCTTACTTCAACATGGAGGACAAGGTTGGGGTGCTGAGAGGCAGTTCCTTCCCAACACCTCTCTCATTTTGTTGTTGTTCTGCTAAGCCACTTGTTTTCCACCCCTGTAACTGTACCACGTGGGGTGGGTCCTGCTCCTCCAGCTGATGGGTGGCCCTGTGTTTGTTGTCCCCATCCTGCTGTTGGTGCCCTACCCTTCAATTAGCTGGGATCTGGCACTGCACTTCCATGATGGTTTTGTAATGATGAGCTGTGTGATGATCTGACCTCTTGCTGTTTGGCAGATCTGTCTAGTGAATGATCCTCGACCCCAGAACCCCTACAACAGGCTGTACACAGTGGAGTACCTGGGCAACATGGCAGGAGGGAGGAAAACTCTCTACAACAATCAGCCTGTGGAGGTGCTGAAAAAATTAGCTGCAGCATCCATCAAGGATGGAGAGGTTGGTTTGGTTCTCCTCAGGGGTGCCACGGGGCAGCTCTGCTAGTGGAAAGCCCATGGGGACAAGGCCTGGACATGACTCTTCCTTCTGTTTGTAGGCTGTGTGGTTTGGCTGTGATGTTGCAAAGCACTTCTATGGCAAGCTGGGAATCAATGACCTGAACATGTGAGTAGCAAAGCAGAGCAACATGTGGGATGTTTGGCTGGGACATAAACAGCCCTTTAGCTGCTTAATCTGGACATCCTCTGGATTATATACCCCACTGTATATTGAAATAACTCAGCAGCAATAGAAATTCTTTTCCTGTGTTAACTAAAATCTGAATCCTTTCAAGATGCACTGCAAGTGGTGGTTAAATATCCTCCCATTTCCATAAAGGAATCAGGGTTTTCCCCATTAGTTCTGACACTAAAAAAACCTGAATTTACCCACCTGAGCTCTCTGGCTCCTGGAGCAGCCCAGCCTGACCCCCTGATTGCCTGGTGGGAATTCCCCCTGCAGCCTCTCTGATGTTGGTTGTCTTCTTCTAACAGATTTAACCACGAGCTGGTGTTTGGAGTCTCTGTCAAGAACATGAACAAAGCAGAAAGATTAATCTTTGGGGAGTCAATGATGACCCATGCCATGGTGCTGACAGCTGTCACTGAGAAGGTAGAGCCTCCCTCCTGCCCTTCTGGTGCTTGCATGGATCTGTTGGGATCTTTGGGCAGCTCCTTTGTAGTGTGGACACTGCTCTGCTGGAGTCCAGCACGTGCCCCAAGGCCCAGGCTCTCAGTTCTCCCTGTGTTTGTGTCTGAGTATTCAGAACTATCAATGTTTAACAAGGAGGGAAGAATTTTAGACAAGGGCTTTGGTCCTTCTGCCCACAAATTTTCATTGGAGAAAGGGAAAAGCTTCTGTTTTTAAGATAGCAAAAACTTGCAGATTGTTTTAAATGCTGATGAAGAAATCTAGTAGCACAGCAAGTTTTTCCCACCCTGTCCCTTTACCTGTCCAGTCTGCACCTTGCAGCATGGAGCTCACTCTAAAAATGCCAGTAGGAGGCACTTTGCAGCAACCTAAACCTCCTGCTCCTGACTGGATGTGACCCCTGACCCCCTGGAAATGAGGGGAGGGGAGCAGTGTCCAAAATAGCCCTGGGACAGACAGGCTGAGATGGATCCAGGGCTGAATCTGCTCCTGGCAGCAAAACAAAGCACATGTGAAGTTAAAAAAACATGTGAAAATTGACAACTCAGTTATCTGCACTGCCTGTTTCCATTTATTTCCAGAAGTTGTCATGATTAAAGTTTCTTTGAAGTGATCTCTTCCTGTCCAACAATAACAGCCCCCAGCTGAACTTCACTGGAGCTCTGGGCTTTCAGGACTTGGGATGGGGCTGCTGAGTCATAAGAAATTGTCTGAATTATTTTCACAACTCAATATCATTTTTCTGTTGTGTTCTGCCTACTGAGATCTCAACACACCTATGTTGTGTGTCAGATTGCATCAGCATTTCCCTGGTTTCCAGTTAGCTACTGAAAATGCTATTTTTATAGTGTCCAAAACCTATTTATTCACCACTGAGGTCTGTGTGTGCACTGATTGTGCCCAGCTCCTGCTGCACCTCACTGGCAGTTACTCTGTTTTGAATTCTTACTTCTGCATCCCTGAATTTTAGTTGCATAAGATGGGATCAGATGTGGCTTTATTGCTGTAAGAAAAGGATGTGTATAACATCAGTATATGATGGATTGTATCTCAAATCAAAGAGCAGTTTAAGAGCAGTTATCCTAGAACAAGTTCAGCATTTAGAGGCTTTTCCACCTTCAAAAGGGACTAAATTGGTTCTGCTTTGGTTCAACATGTTGTCTTGTATTAAACCTAAAGGAGCTTTGATAAACTGAGTTTTATAAAGTAGGTAAATCCAAACTATTACATTTTACAAGGCTTTGAAGATTAAAAAAAAATCCTATTACCCTTTCACAGCATACAGTTGATCAGGATTAAATGCACCTTTTGGGTTAAAAACTGAATGTACATAACCATGCTTATCCCAGTCTGCCTCAGCACCAACAGTTCTGGGAGCTCCTCAAGGTCTCATTTTAAGGACTGTCCTATATTTGGAGAAGAGAAGCAATACAACAGTATTTCAGGGCACATTAAAAAGGGATTTTGGGGGGGGGTGTTTTCCAGGTTTAGTGTTTTGTATTAAAACCGTGTTAGCAGCAAAAGAATAACTGTGCTTTGGTGCCTCAGGGGACCTGCTGTTTCCTCCTGTGAGGCTGCTGAGAGGAAGCAGCAGTTTGTTTGTGGCACAGCAGCCTCTGGAGTTGTTTTCAAGGCTCTGGTACCTGGCAGAGCTGCCCAGTGAGGCTGGGACACCCCTCAGCTCAGTGTGAGGGCTGCTAGAAGCCTTGTTGCTGTGGCTTAACACCCCCAAGCAGCTGAGCACCATCCAGCTGCTTGCTCCTCCCTCCCAAAAACCCAGACACTTGGGTGTTAAGAACAGTTTAACTAAAAGAATGTAGTAACAGTAATTATAAAATACAATGGTAATTGTAGTGAAGAGGAATTAAAGCCCAGAATGGGCTCAGTGCAGTTGCTGAGCTGCCCCAGCAGTGGTCTGGCCAGCTCCTCCCAGTTTATATCCTGGCCCTGATGCTCTGTGGGAGGGAATATCCCTCTGGCTGGCTTGGATGGGCTGTCCTGGCTCTGCTCTCAGCTTCTTGTGCACCTGCTCGTTGGCAGGACACAGCAAGCTGAAAAAACTTAAGACTTGGAGTGGTTGGCAGCTGGAAATTCACAGGGTCCTTCAGAGCTGAGTGTTTGTTGTGTTACAGGATGGGCAAGAAGATGCATTTGAGAAGTGGAGAGTGGAAAACTCCTGGGGTGAAGATCGTGGTAATAAAGGTAAAGAGCTTTCTAGTCATGGGAACAGAGATGAACACAGTGCTTGGCTCTTCTGGAGCCATTTCAGAGGGCAAAACATCCCAGGAGCCCAGAGGGACTTGACTAACCCCTGCCCATACCCTGTCTGTGTGCCCTCTGTGTGAGCTTTGCCTGAGTCACTGTCACTGCTCTGCTTTGACTGGTAGAGCCCCTGGTCTCTGGAAAGTCTTGCTCAGTGTCTCTGGACTTGATGATCTTGAAGGTCTCTTCCAGCCAAATCATTCTAAGATTCTATTTTGCTTTGGATAAGGAGTTGCCTGGAAAAAGGGACTCGACAGAAAATCCCCTCAGTATTAGAAAGCTTTGCTATTTCAGAATACTTTTATCAGGGAGGTGAATCCCTGAGTGATTTCTTAGCTGTGACTAAAACCACCCACTGCAGAGCTGGAGGCCCCAGGACAGAACCATCAGAGCTCATTCCCAGACTATAGAAGAGGTCACTTGCCAGGGTTTCCTCCTGCCTTTGCTTTTTCACTCCCATGTCCTGTCCTAGCTGGGGTGGGAGGGTGAGGATTTGGCTCTTGCTGGGCCCCTGAGTCTAAATGGCAGGGGCTTTATCTTATCTGTCCAGTGAAGGAACTGGGAAACTTGAATATGTGCAGTGCAGAGAAGCAGAAGGTTTACACATCAGTCCAGAGGCAGCCAAGAATGATGTTAAACTTGGCACATCCCAGTCGAGGCCCAGTTGGGTGTGGGGGATACAAGAAAACCCCAACTCCATGATTTCTTGGACAGGGATGCCAGGGGTGCAGCCTGCAGGAAACCACCAGAGAGGAGCCTCTGGGTCATCCCAAGCCATCCAGATGACTTCAGGGGTAGGAAATGGAGCTGGTTTTTCACATGGGGTCCCTCTGAGTACAGTCAGAGGTGGCACCTGCTTCCCCAGACTGGCAGGCCAGTGACTCTGGGAGTGGGTGCCATGGCACAGTCAGTTGTGCACTCCCACTCTGGGGTGGGCAGAGCTGCATTTGTGTGGCAGTGCTTGTGCTGGAGCAAGGGATGCCCTGGGAGCCTCTCCTCCATCCTGAGCCATTCCACTGGGATCTGTGAAAGTGTTTCTTGGAATCCTGTCTGGTTTTTTTTTTTCTCAAGGAATGAGCACAGCTGCTGACAAACATGGCTTGTTTTTTGAGGTAAAAAAGTCACTTCCCAGTCAAATATTTCCTTTCTGTGGCTTACTGGCACTTTGTCAGCCATAGAGGCAACTTCTCATTCTTCTGCTTACTCTTTTGTTCTGGCCACAGGACATCACTGCCTCCCTCTGAACCCAGCAGAGAGCTTTTTTTGCAAGCAGGCTAGAGGTGAACACTAAATCACATTATCACATGTGATAATGAGAGGGGTCCATCTGCTTCTTTTGGCACAGAAAGAACTTTTCTTGTGAGGCATCTCCAGCTAGAAGTCATCTTCCTTTTGACTTTTTAATCTCTTGTACTGGGTGTTGCATGTGTATTGTTCTGCATGGAGAGATTGTGAGGATTGAACTCAGGACATGGCATTTCTATTTGTCCAGAGGTTTATATGGGTTTTATCCTGGAAGTACAACCAAGACTCTGTTAATTTGCTCTCCCTGGGGAGGAATTGTGACACACACAGTGGCTGCATCCCTGGGGAACTTTCAAAGGTTTTGTTTTCAGGTGCCCAAATTCTTTATTATAGAATAATTCCATTGAAAGGTTTGGGTTGGAAGGGACCTTTAAAAGTCCTTCAGTCCCACCCCTGCAGGGAGCAGGAGCCTGCAGGCCATTAACCTTGACTGACCTCTCCCTGGCCCACAGCTGGTAGCTTGTGAAGTGCTGTGTATTTGGGGAAGTCACAGGTGGAACCAGCTCATACCTGCTCTGGTCAGGAGCTGGTTTCTGTGCCATGATGCTGTTCCATGTTTTTCCATGTTCTGGCATTGCCATACAAGTGGTTGGAATAGCAGCAATAGAATCACAGACCCCATCAGGTTGGAAAAGCCCTTTGGGATCATCCAGTCCAACCATCAGCTCTATTCTACACAGTTCACCCCTAACCCATGTCCCTCAAACCCACATCCAAACCACCCTGAAACACCCCCAGGGCTGGGGACTCAACCCCCTCCCTGGGCAGCCTGTGCCAGCCTCTGGCTGCTCTTTTCCCCTCCTGCCCAGTCTGCCCCTCCCCTGGACAATCCCCTCCCTACTCCTGCTGCTCACACTATTCCTGATCCAGGCCAGGATGCCCTTGGCCCCCTGGGCACCCTGCTGGCTCATTCAGCCTCTTAACAGATGAATTAATGACCTGATGTGAAACTCCCCTGTGAGCCCTGCCCAGCAGTGCCATCAACTCTCCTGTTTCTCTCTCCCTTCTGCCCTGCCTGGATGGGCTGCAGAGCCCAGCCCTGCCCGGGGCAGGCTCCTGGGTGGATGCCTTGCTGTGTGTAAAGCCTGTGCCTCCCTGGAATGAAGGAATGGATAATGGCTTTCATTGTGCCACTGGGCACAGGCTCCTCAGAGAGCAGCCTCACTTATTTGCATGTTCTGAAGTCCTGCTTGATGTTTCCTTGCTCAGGCTCTGATCCTAATCAGCACTGTCAAGCTCTGAGATACAGGCTGTCAGAAGCAGAGTTCATTATCCTCTCAGGGTGCAATTACTTGTTGGCTCTTGGGAGTGAGAGGTTTTTGTGTGTCCCAAGAACTCATATCCTGAAGAGAATAATCAAGGCAGCTCCCTTTGGCTGTGTTTCCAGAGTGGCTTCTAGCTCGGGTTACAATTTGATAGGGTTTTTAATTTATGGGAATTATCAGATCTCTGGCTTTAGAAACAAGATGGTGTAGATAGATGCATTTATTGTCCATATTCTTTGGCCATTTTCTTGTTTCATTTGATGGTGTGATGATACTGTATAAGGACAGGAGGAACTTTATTACATAAAGCCTTCTCATCTGTCTTGGAAATGCTTTCTCCCAGCCACTCCTATTTTCACCTTGAATAGTTTGTTTCCAGTAGTAGCTTTCTCCTGAGACCTGTGACACTCTGACTTTTCCCCCCCTTCAGGTTCAAAGGCTGGAATTCTCACTGAGAGTCCCATTAAGGGAGAAAGTGAAGATTTAGTTGAGCCAAAGTGTGGTTTAGATGGCTTTGCATTTGGAGAAAGCAAAAGGCTTTCACTGCAGGGGCTGGAACAGCAGTGTCTTCTGCAGCCAAAGATGGTTTGGATATTCACATGGAAAATTTCCCTTTCCTTAAAATCCTGGAAACATAAAACACCAGAGACTCACTCACTTGCCATTCTGCCTTTTTTAATGAGGCATTTGAATTCACTTGTGTATTCCCACTGCTTATTTAACAGAGGAAGCATAAATGATTCATCTGCTTTTCCTAGCAGGCTTCTTGCTTGGCCTTGCAATAAATCCAGTCACCCTGAGGTGAATTTCTGGGTTATTTCCCCTTTGTTTTGAGGGCTGAAGTGTGAGCAGGTCCTGTCCCTGTGAGTGGCTGCCCTGCTCTCTGGTGTAATCATCTCTTCTCCTCTGCAGGTTACCTGATCATGACTGATGACTGGTTCTCTGAGTTTGTCTATGAAGTGGTGGTGGACAAGAAGCACGTCCCAGAAGACATCTTGGCAGTGATGCAGCAGGACCCAATTGTGTTGCCAGCTTGGGACCCTATGGGGGCTTTAGCCAAGTGATCTCCAGAGTATTTGCCTCCTAATGGTCACCCAGAAGTAGATGCAATAGAGAATTCCAGTGGTTGGAAGCCATAGCCAAATGATCATGTGACCAAGCACTCAGCATGGTCCAAATTGAGATGTAAGCTAAGGATCTTTGGGAAATAGTGCTATCCTGCCATGGCTCAGCACAGCTCTGACAGGCTACTCCACAAAGCTAAAAAGGGGAAAAGGAAAAAAAAAAATACTCAGCATGAAAACATATTCCAAGTGCTGTCAGTGCAGGTTTGATGTTAACTCTAATTTTAAATCCAAATCAGCATAGTGACCTAGTGAATTTGACCCTAGAAAAGATGGCCAGAAAAGGCTGTTTAGAATTAACAGGTAGGTGATTGTTAGAACAAATATATCAAGATAATTATGAGTTAACCATCCACGGTCTGACTTGTACCATAAAAGGGTACCCAAACTATTTTATGTAGTCACAGTTTTAGTTTTGCTGAAGTTTTAGAGGGTGTGTATGAGCTGGAACTGCTGAAATTACCTTGAAAACTTTCTCTTCCAGCAGAACTGGGGGAGAAGATGTTTTCCTTGAGCTTTCCAGTTTCATTTGGTTTAATTTTTCTGTTAATTGAGCTAGGACAGGATAACCCCTGTAGGCCCAGTGTGTGTGCACAGGAGCACTATTTTTCAGTTTTTAGCAAGAACAACCATCAGCCTGTTCCCAGGTGGAGTTAGTGTCATGCTTAACAAAAAAAAAAAACCCAACCCATTTTAATTGCTGCATTTTGTTTGGATGTTTTAAAAACAAGATGGTGCTATGAAGCTTTTGAATAAACACTTTCTAAAGTGACTGCTACAGTTCTTTCTTAAATGAGCTGATGAAAGGGTAAGACCTTAATGACCTGAGAAATAGTGTCTGAGAGTCACCCAGCTCTGCCCAGGGCTGGGGGTGAGCTGGAGAGCAGGATCCAGTTCAGGGAAGACAAAGCAAGAGCAGGAAAAAAGATCAGAAGACTTGTAACTGTGCCAGCAACTAAGAAAGGTGGTGTTTAGCCATGGAAATGGGGAACCATCATGTTCTTTCAGCTTCCAAATGGATTCTTTCAGGGCAGTGTCTCCCACTGCTGCTGCTAAATGAATGCCAGTCGTGGTCTCCAAGTGCAGCAGGACTGGGTGAGATCAGGAAGAGTTTCCTGGTGCAGAGCTGGAGGGGGCTGCTGAGGATCTGAGATGCTCTGCTGGGGATCTTCAGGAACAGGCTAGAAAAGCAGCTGTCAGAAATGGCACTGCCAGGGCTGCTCCTGCCTCTGCAGAGGGGGTGCCAGGGGATCTCTGAGGTCCCTTCTAGCCTCACAGCTCTGCCCCAAGCTCTGGCACTTGCATCAAGGCCAGTGAGTAGTTGTGCTGGATGCTGAACCCTGGTGGCTCTGACACAAATCCAAGTCTCTTGGGAAGCTCTTTTATGCACAATATTTTGATTATGACTAATGCATGTGTTGTTCTGGGGGCTTTTTTTTTTCTCTTCCTTCCAAAAGGTCAGTATTTTTAGTCTTTCAAAAGTCTTTTCTGCTTATGACATTACCCCAGCTCTTCTATTTCCTTTACATGACCTAGGAGTGAGGGGAGGCAGCCAGAGCTCAACTTTCTCTGGGGTTTATCTAACATTTTTGTTGCCCATGGCAGCACTGATGAGGCTTGAGTTTGACAAATTAAGAGGTTTCCAAGCCAATTCTTGTTAATTTGAGTATTTAAAAGTATTGTCCAGCATATGCTTATCTCTGCAGCTCTTGCCCAGATATTTCCCTGTCCAGCTTATACAATAGTAAGGTTTTTTTCCTTTCCTTTAAAGAAGCTTAGAAAATTCACATGGCTAGAACAGGTTAGAGGAAATAAAGCCAATCTGGCAAAAAAAAAAAAAAAGTTTTGTGTTTGTGCTCAGCAGTTTTGGAAGGTTTTTGTAAGAAGAAAAGGGGAAGAGGAAGAAGACTTAGGTTGGAGCATGTGTTTGTCCCATGTATTCCTGCTCTGAGCACTCCAAGGGCACCTGAACAGACTTCTAAGGCTCCTGCTTAATGACTCTAATTCCAGACCAAATGAGGCAGGATATTCTCTGTTCTGCTAAGGTGTGATGGGTGCCCATGCAAGGAGCCTGTGCCACTGGGAAGAAGCCACAGAAGCAGCTGCTTTTTGCCCAGACCAGGTTCCCCTTCTCACACGTGGGCTTGTTTTCAAACAGTAGCCTGAAATGTGAGTAGAATCAGTAAGTATAAAATGATTTCCCACTACCAGCTCCTGCTGATGGGATGTTTGCTGCATCACTCTGCCTTTTTGTCCTGCCAGAAACTCCCTGATGTGCTCAGCATCCCTCTGGGAGGTGGAGAACAGGTAGGGGAGCAGGTGATGGAGAGGCCACATGCTCTGTATGGGGCTAGGGAATTTCCCTGTGTCCTGCACAGCACCAGGCCCAGCTGGATCCCAGAGATCCTCAGTGTCAAGCAGGAGAGCACAGCCTGCAGGTGACAATGGATCAGGAGACTTGGCCCAGCACCTCTCCAGCAGGACAGTGTGGGATCATGGCAGTGAGGAATGGACTAGGCTCCTGTCAGCTGGCAGGAAGGGTTCAGAGATAAGATCTTTCCAAGGGATGGAATGGCAATAATCTAGGAATAAACCCAGCTTGCTGCAGGTCCAGCCTCTCAGCAAAGAAAACTGAGGAGCTGTAAACACAGGTTACAAAAAATTAACATCCAGCTGAGAAAAAGATGCTGAGGTTAGAATAAAAAAAGATCCAAACCATTTAATGCCCACTGTTCAGTGCTGGTTCTTTAGTTTAGATCCTTTGCAAACCCTTAAAAAGACCTTTGGGTTGCTGAGGAACCAGCCAACTAAGTTTCCTTGTCCAGCTTCCCAACAAAACTGGTTTTCATGTGGTGATTCCAAGACTGTTCCTCTGACAGAGCAGGTTCTAAAAGTCAGCTTGGG
>JAOEGS010005923.1:8416-71838 GCA_025447755.1 Corythornis vintsioides | reverse complement strand
TCCCAACAAAACTGGTTTTCATGTGGTGATTCCAAGACTGTTCCTCTGACAGAGCAGGTTCTAAAAGTCAGCTTGGGTTCAGTCAGAAGCTGGCAGGTGACCACTGCTAGCTAAGAAAACCAGGAGGCTGTGTGCAGTTTGGTTTGTGAGTTCTCAAGTGGATTTTTCCATCCAAAAAATGCTTGTAGTGGAAAGAGCAAAACCTCTCCAACTCCCAGATGTCTATCCCAGTGCAGGCATCTCAGCAAATAGCAGGGAAGGACAATCAGAATTTCTTTTATTCCAAAGCCAATCTTAATAGCTTTTAAATGTAGTCTGATTCCTAAGCAAAAAATGGGAACAAATAAATATTTTAGGATTTGTTTGGTTTATGTTATTTGGTTCCTATCCTCTTATTGGCAGGGAATCAGGGATGTGCTTGCAGAATTATTACTAATCTCTTCTTAGTACAGCTGGTACTACTGTCATTAGGTAATGTGATTGATGCTTCTCATTCCTGCACTGGCTTTGGGAACTGGAATCTGCTGCTCTCTGGAGAACTCCAAGTGTTGCCTTCAGTTGACACCAGTTTTGTGTAAAGTCTGTTTTCTTTTGCCACACTTTCCCTAAATCATTAGGATTTTGCCCACCAATGCACAGATGATTTCATTAAATTCTTGAACAGGACCTGGAAGTTTTTCACATGTGGGGTAAGTGTCATAAAATTGAGAGGTCTGCCTGAAATCTGTTATTTCTGTTATGCCCCCAGACTGTTTGGCAAGAAATTTTAACCAAATAAGAAATGCTGCTGCAGAAGACATTAAAAAAAAAAAATAAAAATCAACTGGACAAAAAGGCCAAGAGAAGCCAGGGAAGGTGGTGGTTTGTTCTTAGGCTGCTGGCTTTCAAATTACAGCTTTGTATGCCCTAAAAAAACCCAAATACAGTGGGCACCACTGCTGTGAGCAGCTGGAAGTGAGTTAACTGCAAGTGTTGGCCAAGACCAAAGGTTTGCACTAGTGTGAAAAGCACTTGTGAAAAGAACCTGCTCTCAGCAGAGCCTGAGAGAGAGAAACCTCAGACAAAGGTCATAATGCCTCTAAAAAACCCCTTATCATTATGTAAAGAGCAGAGGGACCCAAAGTAAAGAGAATTTTTTGGAAGAGGTTGAAAAAGTGAGTTTGGCAAATGCAGTCTCCCAGCAGTGGTGAGCTGGAAATCTGTGTGGAAGGGAAGGCACAAATTCCTCATTCCATTGTCACCCCAAGAAGGTGAGTGAGGCTCAGCAGTGTCTGTGTGTCTGTCCCTGCACACCCTTCAGGACAGGGCAGAGCAGGGGCAGGCTGTGGGCTGTTGATATATTAATAATAATATATATTAATATATTGCTATTAGAGCAGTGGTTATATTATGCAAGGCCATGAACTTGTGGGTTTTTTTCCCCTGCCCAAAGCTAAGTGCTGATTAGTGTCATGTTTTGTTTTTGTTTTTTTTTTGTCTTTTTAACATGGCAAAACCTGTTTAGTTTGGAAAGGAGAGTGCAGGAGGGAATTCAGCAGAGACAGATGAGTTTGATATTGCTATTTTTGCTAAAAACAACGAATTTCTTATACAACTGAAGGCAGCAAGACAACAGGACAAAACATTTGCACAGAGTGCACATAAAAAATGACGGAGAAATTAAAAATCTTTTCATCCCAGTCTCCTCCCTGTTGGCAGCTGCAATTCCTGAGCACTCCTTGAGATGGTGCCAAGGCCCCGCTGCTGGCTGCCCATGGGGGGACCAACAGCAGTGACAGGAGGCTGGGAATTCGACCCCCTGCTCCTCACTGGCCGGGGCTTCTCCGGTGTTTGGAGGGAGCAGCTGAAAACTGGCAGCCCCTGGGAGCAGAACTGCTGTTGCTCTTATAATTTGCTAGGTTAAATTGTTCTCAGCCTGCTTTTCTACTTTATATTTTTACTTTTTTTATTTTATATTCCCCAAATACTCACCTCCACTCTGGCACTGCTCTGGTGCTGTGTGGTTAATAATTTTTATAAAGAAATAGAACGTTTAGGAACTTAAATCCTGGGGGGAAAAAGCTGGAGAAAAAGCATGTGTCAGACTGGTGAGGTATTTTGAGTAGTAAAAGGAAATTACTTGTTGCACGTACTGAAGCAGCAAAATGCTTGGAAAAAAACCCCAAACTTAACACTTGAAAACAAAACTAAACCTTATTTCTTTATTAAAATAAGTATTCACCATCAAAATTCTTTCCCATCCCTTTTACTGTGGTAATATTCCAGTCCTTCCTATCCCTCTGTAATCTCCAGTCCCACCTGCAAACTTGTAATTTACTGACTCCCTCAAAACTTCCGTCCTGTTTGTCTCCATCATCATCATCATCATCATCCTCACCACCATCCTGTTGTTTCCAGCCAGCAAAGCTGTCTCCTAGCAGGGAAACCTCCCTCCTTCTCCCTCTGCCTTCATTGGATCCTGCTCCTTTGAACCGACCAGCGCAGACAAATGTAGCCACCCACCTCTAGGAGGAAAACTGAGCTGCAGCCCTGGTGAAACATAAAGTTTATTTGACCAAAGTGACGCAAAAAATTCTTAAAGAGCTCTTTGGCAGCAGATTATCTGGCAATCAGACCATGTGAGGGGGACTGGTGTACAAAAACCTCCCCAAGATGCTGAGTTGCCCACAGGCTGAGTTCCCCGGGAGCTGCAGTAAATGTGGGTGAAGGATCCTCCAGCTTGGCTCGCTCCATCCCCTCCGGCTGACAGGTATTTGCCTTCCCTTCTTCCCACCCCAAGAGCTCTGGGAGTGCAGACACTCCTGCCTGGCTGTGGCCAGAGCCCACCTGCTGAAGCAGAGTCTGGAGCTTTAACTTTCCTCACTGCTTCTCTCAACTTTGGTTATAGAAGCTGAAACCCTACTCCCAATCTAAAATGTCTCTTCTATTTTGTTTCCTTTGAAATTAAGGTCTTGATTTCTAACCCGTGGGGAAAACGTGCAACTAACTAAGCTTTGGCGGGGGGTAAAAAAAAGATGTATTGATGGATTGATTTTTGGTGAAGCTTTTGCTTTGATTTTTTTTTTTCTTTCAACTTTTTCTGCCTTCTCTTGCTGTTCTGCTGTTGCACTCTGCCTTGCTCGGGCACTTGGCCAGCAGTTATGGGTGTTGGAGTCAAATGCCTGCAGCAGAACATGTTCTGACAACCCAAAATTAGACTTTTGGCGGTGCCCATAACTGTATGATGAAGGTAAAGTTTATTTAACATGCCCAGAAAAGCATGAAACTAGAAGGAGAAAAAAAAAATAAAGGAAAGGAGGTAGAATTTGAAGTTAAAAAAAAAAAATCAATGCAAATTCTTATTTCTTTTTAAAGGGTCATGTAAGTTTTATTAACCATATTAAGTGATATTTTAAAAGGGAAACTGCTCCAGCACAGTAAATTATCTACCTCAATGGGACAGATTTATTATAAGTCATAAATCTGAAGGGTATGTCATCTGTATTTAGAGTTTGTCATGCTTACTGCCAAAACCAGCTGGTTACTGGGCTAGTTTGCTAAGGAATCGTGGAAGTTTAAATGAGGAATGCAATGTAACTGAACATACAGAGTCCTGGAAAACATGCTTTGTGTGAAAGCCTGGAGAGGGAAGGATGGTGCATCTAATGATTTTAGATTCCTGGAAACCTGGTGGAATTTTTGTAACTGTGGGTTGTTTGCTGTCAGGCATTTTACCAGGGAAAATCTTGCACTTCAGCTTGGTTCTGGTGCTTTTGAGGAGTGAATTGACTGTAATTTTCTTGGAGAGCACTCTGGAAACTTGATATCTTGCAAACGACTGTTGTGGGTCCGTTTGCTAATTGAACAGGGTGATGAATTTCAGCTGGATACACTAATGCACAAAACCTGCCCCAGCCTGGGATTTCACAGAACCCCAACGTGGTTCCCACATCTGGAAGGTGCAGTGCAGTGAAGCTCAATCCTGCTTCCCTCCATGGAAATGCAAACCACAGACTTATCCTTAGGAATGGTATTAAGTGCCCAGAGAAGTGTTTGTTCTGTGTCCTGGTGTCCTTTAGCTCTTTACCAAACCTATCTACGTGCTGTAGATTTATGATGATTTTAGTAGGGATTTATCCAACATAACAAAGCCCATCCATAGGGTGTTTCATAAAGAACTGAAGTCTGGACCCTGAATAAAGGGGCTGTAATTTGGAGATGGCCATTCATGAGCCTGCTGAGAAGCCCCATGTGGGAGCAGTGGTGCCTGTTTGGCTCAGGTGAAGCCATCCTGCAGGGGAATCAGGTGCTTGCTGGCTTGTGTCTGCAGCCAGGCTGACCTGAGGCTGCCAACAGGGCTTTTCCCTTGAAACTTGCTGGTTCTCCTGTGCAGAGCTCCATTTATTTGGTGATGTTTGCTGTGTTAACGACTCGTGCTTCAAGTTTATGTAAATAAATTGAGGAAGAATACAACAGGAATATCATTCCCTCTAAGCTTATCTGTTTCCTTGCACTCCAGGCTGGGCAGGCTCGAGCCATCCAGTGCATTTCCTTCCCCCCACCCCCCGAGTTCTCTACATGACTGTCATCAATTTGGCAGCATTTCCACTACAACACAGCCTCTAGTCTCAACCAATTGTTAAAAGTAAAATATTTCTTTCCTGCTGACTTATTTTCTGACTGAAACACGGACGAGATTATGACATAAAAGTCTGAGTTCAGGTTTTTATTCCCCCACTAGTGTTGCTTTCAGGAGCAGTATTTTCACATCTTACCTATAATGATAATTAACCTTATCTGGGAACAGACGAGTTAACTGGGAGAGCTCCTTAGCCAGTCCCACTCTGGTAAGTAGCCTTTCATTCCCCCAGAAGGGCCCTTGTCTCAGTGTGACTACTTGTTGAGTACAGTTGTGCTCTGTTTCAGGGAGAATGTGAGTCCTTGGAGAGCTGCAAATATTCACGTTCAGGATCTGTCCTGTCATCTGTGAGCTGCAGGTTTCTTATAAATGCTCTTATTGCAGCAATGTGCAATGTACCCCAACCAGTTCCATTTCAAATGTGCTGGGATCAGACCTGCTGTGGTTGGAGAGGATTCCCTGGACCTATTAATTTCAGTATTGATCACTATCAAAAGTCAGTTTTGATTCTCTTCAACTAGACTAGAGAAGCAGAGCTAATAAAAAATCCTGAAGAAATCCACTTTCAGTTGTGGAGAGGTGGTCTAGATACCAACTGCTCCCTGCTTTGCACCTAACCCCTCTGATTCTGTGGCCAGCAGCAGCTCCACCAAAGCTGGGACCCTCTCTCTTCTCTCTCTCCATTTTTAGGAGACAGTTTTTACCTACCCAGGTAGGTGGCAGTTGGAGGTGGTGGTTGATACCTACAGATGACAGCACAGGCTTTTTTCTACGTGGGCTACTTGATTATTCTCTTGTCATATAAACTTCTTGATTTTCTTAGATAAAAGCAATTTCCTTGAGCTCTTCCCATTTACATACAACTGCATCTTTAAGGCAAGGTGCAATAACCCCTCCAGCAGCCACATAATTCTTTCTTAAGTACTTTGTGACCAGAGACATTTAGGTGAAGTGAACAGAAATCATCTTGCTGTCTGCTCCTGTTTGCTGACACTGCCTGCTTACCTTTTGTCTTCGAGTTCAAAGTGCCAGATTTCTTTGCAAGTGCTGGCATGTAAACGGCAGGGAGAGAGGCAGTGGGAGTGACAGTGGCAGCCTGAGTTTTGCTACTGGAATGCAGCTGGATCCCAGTGAGTGGCTGGTCCTGGGCAAACAGTAGTTGAAAAAATTAGCACATGAAAAAAAACTATAATTTGTATGGAGTGACACGTATAAATATACAGCTTTTTCAGCTGTGGGAGTTAAAATGTGTTTTCATTTGGAGACAGGCAGTTCTGGGGTGGAGCAGTGAGCTGAACAAGCCTCATGCTGAGGAACTGGGGAGTCAGGGCTGCCCCAGCTCAGAGATGACCGAGGCTTTAACATCTGCCTTGCTCGAAGCATCACAGCAACCGAATTGTTTTAATCTCCTAGACACGTTAAAAGTCAATTAAAAAAAAATAATAAAAATAGAGAGAACAGGGAAATAACTTAGTTTGAAAGCGCTGGAAAGATTTCTTTTAGAGCACTGGAGGGATTCCCTTAGTGCCACAAGGGGTCACTGCGAGCCTCGAGAAACAGCCAAGGCAAAACCAGCCACTGAGCATCTCCCTGCTCGGGAGGGAACCGCAGCCCAGAACGGGGATGCTCCTTGGGGATTGCTTCGATAGAGGCAAAAAAACCCCCCCTGGGGTTGGATTTGAGCATCAAGGCCTTTTAGATCTGCCGTGCTCGTTCAAGTTGAGCTCTGTGTGGGAGTGAAAAATGATCATTTAATTACTATTTGGCTGCTGTGAACTGCGTTGGTGGCTCCAGCCCAGCTTGGAAGGACACATGTCTCCAATTAGCCAGCCTGGGATCTCCAGCACAGGCAAAGCTGGGAAGAGCTGTGGGGGACACGCTGCTTGTTACAGGGAGCTGGGCTGGGGCTCAGCCCTGTCACCCCTTTGTGCCAAAGGAGGTGCCACTGCCAGGGCTGGCACCTCTCATGTGCTACCAGCCCTTGAGGAGACTCTCCTGATACTTGGGGCCTCTCAGGGGAGCAAAGTCACATCTACAACCCAAAGTGAAGGGAAAGAGCAGCATCTAGCTGGGGGGGGTTCCCTTCTTTTTCTTCTGTAGCTGATTGTGCTGGTGCTGAGAAGCTGGTATGGTGTAAAAGCAGCCTTTGCCAGAGCTCAGAGTGAGGCAGGTATCAGCCACTGCCACCTGGAGCTGCTGGGACACCAGTGCACAGGGGCCTAAAACCCTTCACTGAGTGTTATTTTCCCCTGGATCTCTTCCCTGCTGCTCCCAGCACACTGCCCAAGCCCAGGGGGCTGCTTCTGCAGCTGGTTACACTGTCTGTACTGGATGGAATTCCATCAGGGTTTTTTTTTTTTCACACATCATTTTGCACATCTGAGCCTCAAACTACTAAAAAATTCTACAGAAATATTTCAGATAAGGTGATCTTTCTTTCCTGTGGTCTGCAGAAGGCCAGTAGGAGCTCAGTTGTGAATAAGACAACTGTCTGGTTGTCAGAAATCAAGGACACATCCAAGGACCCCTCCTCAGTCCAGAAAGTGCCCAGGTGCATGTCTGTGTATTTCCAGTTTGGCTCAGGTGTGGAAGTTTCATTTTCATGAGATAATGCAGTTAAATCAACATCCTTTACTGCTCTGCCACTGATGAGTAAGAGGTGTAAAGTCCAGAAGGGCTCAGGTTACTTGTCCATATTCCTATTTAACATGCTTTATCCCAGGGGAGGCTGGGCTGTGGCCTTTCCTAGGATTTTGGTGTTGCCACCAGTCGTGGTGGGACTGTTCTCCTCTACATAAGCTCTTTTGGGACACTTGGAAGGTTTTGGACTCCAAAGGAATTCAGGTTTTGTAGTCTTGCAGGTAAAAAAAAAAAAAAAACCAACCAAAAAGAAACTCCTGTTCTCTGCTGTAGTTTTTCCCTCTGGAATTCTGAAGAAGTTTCAGGCTTTGTGGATGATTAACTAATGGTACCAAAGTCCTGCTCTTGTAGGAATTCAGCATTAATGGTGCACTGCTTGTTAGATGGTGGGAAGAGGGGAAGGCAGAGTGAAGAATGTGTGGAAATGAAACACCACCTTCCAGGGATTTTTATCTCAATGCCTCCTGTTTGCAGCTTCCACTCTCCTTCTCTTCTGTTTGCACTGAGAAGGGTTTAGGAAGTTGATCAGAAGTGCACGAGGCTGAGAGCTGGGGAAAAACTGGTGTTGGAACAGCTCTGGCAAGGAGCAAACTCTAGCAAATAATAACCCCTGTCTGCTTTGGTGTTTGCAACAGTTCAAAGTGGAATGATGCTGGGATATGACAATGATATTTACTGGGGTGAAATGAGATGTAATCACAGTCATTTAATCAGTGGTGCTGTTGTGTAGCTGTAAAGCAAGGTTCCTGCCCCGGGGAGTTCACAGCACAACCAGCTGCTGGGTTTGAGGAGTTCAGGCAGCTGGGCATGAGCATCACCTGAGCAAAGGAGAAGGACACAAAACGTGAGCCCCTGAGTCACAGTTCTTTTGCTGTTCATTTTGTTCTGAAGGAAAAGTTGATTGGTTTATGCTTTTGCTTGGTTTGGGGATGGTTTCTCTCCCCTGGATGATGCTTCTAGCACAAAGAGCTCAGTAAAGCCAGGGATTCTCCCAGTGCTTCTGCTGCTGGTGGCACAGGGGCAGTGCCCACTACCCTGCCTGGGGCTGGAACCACAGTGCTACCAGATGCAGATGGAAAGATGCCTTTATTTCCTCAAGGAGTGAAATAAAACTGGGGATGAGTGTTTTTCTTTAGACTCACGTGTTGGTTCTTAAAAGAATCAAATTGAAGTTCCTTGATCTTTTTTTTTTTTTTCCTTATTTTTAGCATTGACTGAGCTTCCTAAGTTAGTTGAAGCAAAACCACTGTGATTTAAATACTTTTAGAAAGGTTTTTGAAGCCTTCCAGGTCTGCTGCTAAACTCAGCAGGCACTGCTGGATTTCTGAAGGAAGGTAGCCATGAAATGCAACCTGTATGTTCAATGTTATCCTAGTTAATTAAGATAAACCCCGAGGGGTTCAAGGTGCTGGAGAGGAGGAGGATTCTTGCTCCCTTCCTTCCTCCCTCAGAACAGATCCCTGCATGGCTTGTCTGTGGAATGATTCCCACTGCACATGGTGCTGGTGAATTACCCCCACAAGAATTTTAATCCCAGAACTGATCAGTTGCAACTTGAAAGTTTCTAGCATCAGTAAGGCCTGTCATGGACTTTTTAATCTGTTTGTCATTCCTTAGGTGGTGTTTGTGCCTTCAGGCTGATGGATTTCAATATGGAAGAGGAATTCTAGAAGCTCTGGGAATAGAAGTGTGGGAAGAGAAGCCCCACGGGGACTCTGCCACTGGCTGCAAGTGAGCAGGACACATCTCAGTGAAAGAAAAAAAAAAAATGGAAAAAAAGGCAACAAGCAATGAGACTGAGCCACTGACTTCCAAGAAAGATCTCTCAGACTGTACTGAAGGAGAGGATTGTAAAGAGAATGGACTTTTGGTCAGGAACCCTAAATCTGCCCTGCGCCTGGGGGAGGATGGCAATAAAGTCCATCCCAGCCAGGGAGATAAGGGGGAAGCAGCTCAGATCTCCAATGGTTATTCAGGGGTTCAGAGCCCTGCTCCCTGCAATGGAATGGGGGAGGTGGAAGATGCCCAGTGCACTGCCCCAGCAGCCACGACCACCACAACCACCACCACGTCCACCACCTGTGGAGCAGAAGGCCAGCAGCAGCTGATGGAACTGGAAGACAGAGAGACCTGGAGTAAAAAAATTGACTTTCTGCTCTCTGTGATTGGCTATGCAGTGGACCTGGGCAATGTGTGGAGATTTCCTTACATATGCTATCAGAATGGAGGAGGTCAGTGCTGTTCTGCCTCAGTGCTTTTAAATGTGTGATTTAGGGGTTTATTTCAATATATGACTAATGACCAAGGGGAAATTACTTTTCAAGCAGACTTGGAAATCCTAAATACTGGTCCCAGGAGATTCCACAGTAATTCAGCTTGGCACTGGCTAGGCAGGGGATGTGCATTTCCCTCTTCTTTCTGTACTGTTGGAAGAGAAGGCCTGTGAAGAGTGACACTCATCTGTTTTCTTTCTCTTGCAGGAGCATTCCTCATTCCTTACACAATTATGGCCATCTTTGGAGGGATTCCTCTCTTCTATATGGAACTAGCACTAGGACAGTACCACAGGAATGGATGTATTTCCATTTGGAGAAAAATATGTCCCATATTCAAAGGTAAAGAAGGGAATTAGGCAATTACTAGGCACTATAACTAGAGGGTTTTCCTATCAAAGTGAAATTTCTGAGGAAAAAAAGATGTCATAAACCAAAATAATGCTTTTTCTACACTAGATTTTGGCTTTACAAAGACTTCAAGCACAGCTGCAGGTGTGTGTGTGTGTGTGTGTGTGTGTGCACTCATGTACATGTCAGTTGATTAGAGGCCAGTTCACTTTCTTTGTCCCAGGCCTGAAAGTATTAAAAAAAACCCAAAATAAATTCAGTGCAACACTACAACATTACTGAATCTGAGGCAGAAATAAAACCAGAAAAGAATAGATCTACTATTGATATTACAAAGATATTTCAAAGAAATTATTCCTCATCTTCAGGCCAGTTTTCCAGCCCTCTCTATTTGTTCTTTTTCCTCTCATTGTTCCAGCTCTGCTTATGAATTTTTTTTCCATTTACTGAGACTGGAAGATGCCTATTTCTAAATTCCAGGAATTTGGGAACAGATTAAATTAAATAAGCATGATCTGTCTTGCTTAAGGGCTCTTTTTTTTGCTTTGGAGCCTGAGTGTTCCCAAAGCAATCCCAGTGTTCCAAGCACCAGAGGGTGTGTGGCTGTCGTGCAGAGCTGCCTCACGCTGACTGCAGCTGGTGACAGAACCAACTCCTCCTTTCTTTTTCAGCCTGCAACTTACACTCCATGTCATGCTTTCCTTCCTAGGAATTGGCTTTGCCATCTGCATAATAGATCTTTACGTGGCTTCCTACTACAACACCATCATGGCCTGGGCTTTCTACTACCTGGTGTCGTCCTTCACGGCCGAGCTGCCCTGGACCAGCTGCAGCAACGCCTGGAACACGGGCAACTGCACCAACTACTTCAGCATGGCCAACGTCAGCTGGGCACTGCACTCCAGCTCCCCTGCTGAAGAATTTTATACGTAAGTGCATGTAAGTGAGGGCAGGGGTGTCAGCCAGAGTGCTGGCACGGGCAGCAGGACTCTCTCTGGAGCAGGAATGGGGCTGCTGCTTAACGGCGCCCGTTTCTCACCCACTCGAATGACTGGTAGGTGGAAGTGGGGGGGGTGGAGGGGGTACTCTGGTTGTTTAGGTGGAAGTGGGGGGTGGATGGGGGGTACTCTGGTTGTTAGGTGGAAGTGGGGGGTGTATGGGGGGTACTCTGGTTGTTTAGTTGTGTATGGAGGGTCCTCTGGTTTAGATCAGATGCTGTTAGCTGCCATCACTCATCATTTCTCTGATCCACCATTAAGACCCAACTTTTTGGGTTGTATTTTGTTCTAACTGAATGACATGACTTAGAAGGCTGTTTCTCAGGGTTACTGTAATGCTCACCCCACAGTATGGCACAGCTCACAGTACATTTCTCATAAGCATTTGCTGAACTAAGGCCTCTCTACTGGGATTTTCTTTCCCCTTCCAGCCGCCAAGTCCTGCAGGTTCACAGGTCCAAGGGGCTGGATGACCTGGGGGGCATCAGCTGGCAGCTGACCCTCTGCTTGCTGTTAATCTTCACCATTGTCTACTTCAGCATCTGGAAAGGGGTCAAAACATCTGGCAAGGTAAAAGACACATCAGCTTGGGACACTATAGTCCAGCAGCAGTTCTAAAGGAGCCAATTAACTCGACGGAGAATTGTCTCTGATTGTTTTCAGGCCAGGGGTTGTAGGGTTCTGTGTTTGGGAAGCACTTACTGTAGAGTGGCTGCTGCTGTTACCCAAGTAATATAACCCCAGGAAGCTCTGCCACTGTTCTCTGCACAAGAACAACCCAGCCAAGAGAAAGTGTGGCTGTGGAAGTGCACACTGCCTGCTTACAGACCTTCTGAGACCTAGTTCTAGATGCTAAGAGCCATCAAACATCTCCCTGTGACCTGCTAACACCACAGCAACCCTCCCTCTGCTTTCCCCTGCAGGTGGTGTGGGTGACTGCCACCTTCCCTTACATCATCCTCTTCATCCTGCTAGTCAGAGGTGCAACCTTGCCTGGGGCTTGGAGAGGTGTCCTCTACTACCTGAAACCTGACTGGCAGAAACTCCTGGCCACCGAGGTAAAGACATCACCAAAGGGTGGAGATTTGTTTTTAGGCTGTCAGCATGTGTACACTACAGTGGCTGTTTTCAGCACAGAGCATGGTTAATCAGAGCTCTTAGCATGGATTTAAAAGCCTAACTTCATGCTCTTGTTTAAATAGTTGTGCTATTCCTTCCATAATTAGGTATTTTTAGAGTCCACCATCAATTTTGCTAGAGTTCCCACATGGTGGGTGAGGAGAATTAGTGATATGATTAGAAAGAAACCAAGTGACCAAACAACTTTTTGTCAGGAAAATGGTGAACAGCCCAACACTGAGTGAGAAGCTACAGTTGCTGCAACAAAATCCTTTACCTTTAGCAGTCACACTGAGCAAATGAAATCTGCTAAGCCCTGACAACTGGTCTAGGTGCAGTTCTGTCTGCAAGGGGATCCTTACACACTTGGGCAGCTTCTTCCACAGCCCAACAGTGCCCACAGGTCTCCTGTTTAAATAGTGGAGTTGAAACTTCAGATCTCTGCCCAGTGCCAAGCTCTAGCAGAGAAGCCCAAGAAGCCTCTCTAAGGTGACTCAGTAATGCAGGCAAGTGGAGAAGGGATAAATCAGGCCTGCAAACACCACCAAGGTGTGCAAAGAAAGGAGGAATGAGGAGAAGACTGAGCTAACCCAGGCACTGCAGTGTCTGATCCAGCTCTGAACTCCATGGGTGCCAAGTGGTCCATCAGGTTCAAGGCTGCACTTACTTCACTGCCCATGCAAGTGTCTGCTGAGGAGGGTGACAGAAAAAAAAACCCCAAAGCAATAAATACTACAAAGAGACAGATTAACAATTGTAATGTTTGCAAGTCTGCTGCTGCCCAGCTGATATAGAGAGCTGTGAATGAAGAGGAAATGAAAAGACACCAGCCTCTGATAAAGCAGCATCTCCAATAAGGGACCTCAGCTACTAAAAAAGCAATAAAGGGCAGTGCTGTTGGAGTGGAGGTGTCTGGAGGGAGGAGAGCAGATTGCAATCTGTGTGTGCTGGACAGTGCCAGAGCTCTGGGTGAGCCAGGATGGCCTCACACCATGGCAGAGAATATTAGAAATGAGCTGTGGTGAACTCCACGCTTCAGACAGAAGAGGACAAATGAGTGAGGACTTTCACCTCCAGAGAGAGAACTGATATTGCACTTTAGGAACACTTCCTCATGAAGGCCATGGCTGCTTTTCAAGTACAACAGGCTTTTCATAACAAGATCATCACACTTGCATCTGTCGTGGCTACGACAAAGCTGAACTGAGCCCCGAGGACTGGAACTGTATCCACACTGTCAAATGTGTTCAGCATAAACCCAGGAGAAGGACAGTGATCACCTCCTGCTTAGCCTGGAGGAGACACAGCCAAACACAGCACTATTCCCTGGGGAGTGTGGAGGAAGACAGGCCAAAGCTACTGCAAAACCACGGATAGAAAGTTCTCTGTACATTGCAAAACCTGCATTAAACTGACCACAGGCAGACCACTGTGAACTAACCCAAGATGCTGTCAGCAGAGCAACTGCCAGTGAGTACTTACAGCACTGCACAGGCACTAAAACTGCAGTGGCTATTTACAGCTCTCCCAGATCCACAGCAAATATTCATGTTTCAACATCCTCCCTCAACAAAACATGTGTCAGACCAGGGGTAGGATTCAGGCAGAGCAGTGAAACACAGCTCCATTGGGTCTAGATGTTCCTCTGAACAGGCCAAACTCATTCAGTTTGTTTCATGTCATTTTTTTCTTGCTCTTCAATATTTTTCAGGTTTGGGTGGATGCTGCAGCTCAGATTTTTTTCTCCCTTGGACCAGGTTTTGGGGTCCTGTTGGCTTATGCCAGCTACAACAAATTCCACAACAACTGCTACCAGTGAGTTCTATCTTACTCTGTATATGTATGTAACTGGGTAATTATGAAAAAGAAACACTGAATGGTCAGACCTGAGTATCTCTAAATCAGAATGTAACAGAACAAAAGTCCCTGCAATCTAAAACATCCCTGTTGTGCTTACCCTAAAGAGAAAGAATCTCTACCAGTTGCAGCAAGGGCTCTTGTAGAAATCTGTTACAACAAAATGGACCAAACCCCTGCCAAGAAATCACATTATAATTAATCTCAGAAGCCAGGTAGACAATTACTTTAGAGTCTTGAGCTGAAAGGCTCAAGTTGTTTCCTTGTTAAGTCCATTTATAACTTGCAACACAAAATTCTCAATGTAATATTCCTCTAGTAATTCCTGGGGTTTTTTTAAACACCATTCTATATCCAGCATCTGAGCACTCTTCCAGCATCTGTTGGAAGCTGAAGAAGAAGTAGCTGTGGTTTGGTTGTTTTCATGGTTTCAGGTCTGTTGGTTGTGGTTTTTTTCCCTGCATTCCCCAGATTTTCCTAGGGGTCTGTCCAGCTCATTCACTGCTACTGACCTTGCCTGTCCAGCTGCTCATTCCCTGACATGAGTTAGGTTTTCTGTTGCAGAGATGCTCTGGTCACCAGCACTGTGAACTGCCTGACCAGCTTTGTGTCTGGCTTTGTCATCTTCACTGTGCTGGGATACATGGCTGAGATGAGGAATGAAGATGTCTCTGAGGTTGCCAAAGACACTGGTAGGTGAACTTCTTTTAACAGCTTCTCAGGTACATTTGTGTGTTATCTTCTTGATTCAGAACAGCCCAAATGATGCAAAATATTTAGTCTATAAATCAGGATGCTGAGTTATACAGCACAGCTAAAGTATGATTCCATCAAGATAGCATCCAGGAGTCCTATCCCATGGGATGGTGACTGGAAGCAGCCTGGGGGGAACAGCTTTTCCCTGCAAGACCACCCAGGGCAGTGAAACAGCCTCTCAGCAGCACTGCACTAACAGTTATCCCTGATTGTTCCACCCCCAGGACCCAGCCTTCTCTTCATCACCTATGCTGAGGCCATTGCAAACATGCCAGCTTCCACCTTCTTTGCCATCATCTTCTTCCTGATGCTGCTCACTCTGGGCTTAGACAGCACGGTGAGTAGACAGCAGCAGAGACTCAGCTACAGGGTGCAGCCCAGAAGAGCCAGGAACACACCCACCCTCAAGTGCTGGAAGCAGAATGGGCATCTCCAGCTGCCTTCTGCAGGACAGCAGCTAGCACTCCAGTTCTGACCTGTACAGGGCAACAGAAGGGGGTGTCAGGGTCATATTGTGACAGCTAGGGACAGACCTGAAACCTGCCCAAAGCACCTGGTTCATAACCCCCAACCAAAGCACCTGGTTCATTAACCCCAACCAAAGCACTTGAATTATCAGCTCCATCCAAAGCACTTGATTTATCAGCTCCTTCCAGACTCTTTCATCAACTTACAAAGCAATTATTACATTCTGGAATTTAATAATTCCAGTTGGATGGAATCATTCTAGTTGGATTTCAGAGGTGGGAACTGGAGGTGGCCCTCTCAACAGCACTGAGGAGAGGAGATGATCTAAAATCTTGCCATGTAAGCTTGGTTTTAGACTGGGAATCAGCTCCTTCCAGGAAGGCTCAACTCAGCTGGTTTCACACTTGGTTCTACTGAGCCACCTACCACTTCTAGCACCCTCCTCCTTGCAGTGCAGCACTGCCTCTGGCTGGCAGAACTCCCTGCAGATGCAGGAAGGCTCAATTCCCACCTGACAGAGTCTGAAAGTTCCCCAGGAAGACAGAACAACAGCCACACCAACCCTACAGGCAGAATAAAGCACCAGTGTTTCCATTCTTTACAGCTCCTTTAAGCACTGAAGCTTCAAGTGCTGTCTTCCACTGATTTTTTTTCCCATGCTTCTCAGTTTGCAGGACTAGAGGGAGTGATTACTGGAGTCCTGGATGAATTCCCACATGCCTGGAGCAAACGCAGGGAACTGTTTGTCCTTGGTCTGATCCTCGTTTGCTTTTTGGGGTCTCTGGCAACCTTGACATTTGTAAGTATTTCACCCACTTCTCAGCTCTTCTCTGGTAGTTTCCTGCAAGTGTCATCTTGGAGAGGGCAGCATTGAAGAGTTTGAAGGAATCAGATTAAATCTCTCTTCGTGCATTAGATATCTTTATTTGGGATGAATGTGAGCAGCCTCTCTCACTAGGAAACGTGTTGCATGATGATTCCATTGCAAATCAGCACATCTCTGATGTGCTACACATTATAAATGAGGCAGCCACTGCTCTGGGTGCTGAATCAGTGAGCAGACACCCTTCCACACTCTGGCTGGGGTTTACTTCTGCTTCTTAACAGCTCCATGTTTCAAAATAATAAAAAATAATTTAATTTTTTGCAATATTTGAAACATATTTTGAATTGCAAAAAGAATGATCCAAAAATTACCTGCTAGAAAATGCTGTGTGTGACTGCTGCTGTCCTCCAAATATTTATAGCAATTAATTTCTTGGATCTTCCTCATCAAATCAGGGCAGAGATCATGATCAGTCACACCCAAAAGTCTCTCTAAGGGGCTTGTGGGATTGCATCTGCACAGCAAGCAACATTTTGAATGAGTGTCATGATCATAAGGGACGAGGAAAAACTACTTGGCTTTCCCATCTCATTACACTCCACTTGCTCAGTTCTGTGCAACTTCCCTCTCATTTAAAGCACTTGCTGTAAATGGAGACCCAGTGCTCTCCTCCTGCATCATTTTAGATCCCAAATGGAAAGCAAAGCCTTCCTCAAGCTGCAGGAAAGAGGCCATGACAGAAGCAATGTGACAAGCCAGTGCAGCAACCCCCAGCAAAGCTCCTTTGTTCATTCTTGAACAAAAGGATCACTTGTCTAGGTGCCCCTGATCTGGCAGGGGGGTTGCACTAGATGATCTTCTAGGTCATTCTGTGATTCAAATGCAGCTGGAAGTGTTGGCAGGTCCAGCTGGAGCTCTGCTGGTGGCAGCTCTGCTGGTTCAGTGTGTGCAGAGTGGGCACCTCAGCATCTCTGGCCCAGGGTCTCCCTGCTGAGAGGCAGAACTGGCTGAGTGAGGAATGCCACGGGGTCTCTGGGCCCTGGATCGCTGACCTTTCCCTCTCCTCTCCAGGGAGGGGCGTACGTGGTGAAGCTGTTCGAGGAATATGCCACCGGGCCGGCTGTCCTGACCGTGGTGTTCCTGGAGGCAGTGGCTGTAGCCTGGTTCTACGGTAGGTCTGCAGTCACCCCTCAGCTCCTGCAGCTCCTCTGTTCTGCAGAGCAGCACCGATGTCTCTGGGGGAAAAAAAAACCCCAAAGGTTTACCAGATCTTTCCACAAACTCACTGATTTCCAAATCTCTGGGAATTCTTACTGATTTTTCTCTGCCAGTACAGTGGCATCTGGAAGTAACAAGAGCTGTAATTCAGAAGAAATAAGGATTTAATGTAATTAAGAGTTATATGAACAGTCTGTCATGATGGGTTCCGAATTTCTTTGCTGTGCATCTACTTGTGCAAAACTTCTGCCTGCTGTCACCACTCTGCTCCCATTTGTCTCCACAGGCATCACCCAGTTCTGCAACGATGTGAAGGAGATGTTGGGCTTTGCCCCAGGCTGGTACTGGAGAGTTTGCTGGGCAGCAATCAGTCCCATCTTCCTTCTGGTGAGTTTTCCTTCTGCCTTTTTCTCTGCAGCACAGAAAAATTACCACTGAACAATGCAGCTACTTCAGCTTCTAAAAGCTTAATTACAATTGTTCTTTAGAACAACTTTTGTTAACAAAAGATGCTCAATTAGTGAAAATTCCAATCCAATGCTGCAAGGTCTTGTTCCTAAATCACTATTTTAAAGGTTTTTCTAGATGAGATGGCTACATAAGACTGGGTTCTGAAAAGCTCCCTCCCTTCCTCTGCTGAACAATGTTTTGTGGCTTTGTATTTATTTCAGTAAAGTGAAGCAATAAGAACAGTGATGAAACAGTGTCTGGGAAGGGAAACCAAGATCAGTAAATAGACTGTTCCAGCAACCACTGAGTGACAGCTCTGGACTGTTCCACTTCACATTCACAGCAGTTAATTGCAACCTTTCTCCATCTCTAATTGAGAACTGGAAATCCTGCCCCAGTGTTTGACTTGGCAGTATTATTGATACCATTTTAACTTAAAGTGTTCATTTCCTGACCTAAAATTAGTTCAGAGCTCTGTGTTATTGTTACTACTCTTGGTGGGAGCAGAGCAAGCCAAGATGGAGTTTATGAAGCACAACATGTAGATTGAAGACCTACAGAGTGAATTCCAAACACTTGTAATGATTGCTCTCCAATTAACAGATTTTCATTACAAAGAAGGGCAGAAGAGGCTATAAATAAAAGTGACTCCACTAATAATTTCTATTCTGCTGTCCTCTTTGTGACCCTAAACCAGTAAAGCAAACAGGAGCACAGCTCTGGTGATGTGGTTACTCCCTGTGGAAACTAAACCAAGGGAAGCCCAGCATGTTCTTTCTGTATGGAAATTCTGCTGGTAATCTTGATCTTCTGATGATACTCTGGAGAAAAAAGGATTCAGATCTTTCCAAAAGTAGCACAAATATTATTCCTGTGATGTTCAATTCAAAGTAGTTGTTGTTTCACAAGGAATTTGCTCTGGTGCATAAGAAAATGATGCACCAGATGCACCTGATGCCAGGATGCTTTATCCAAACTAATATTGGTAAAAGCTACTGCTCTGGGAAAGTATCACAGAAAAGGTGAAGTGTGTAGAAAGTAAGCAAGAGGGAGAAGAAGACACTGCACAGCTTATTAGCTAAAGCTGCAGGCTGATGTGATTACCACAGGTAAGTGCTTGAGCAGTATTTGGAAGAGTATTAAAAGGCTCTGAAGCCAACAAAGAGCAGCACAGTGGCTGCAGGTGAACCTCAGCCAAAGCAGAAGTGACACTGATCATGACTGAATGGGGGACAAACTGCTAAAGGAAACTTCACCCTTTCTGATGCCTTTCTGGATGGGATGCTTCAGCTGCAATCCAATTAGGAGATTCAATCCAAGGGGAACTGGATCAAACTCTGCACACTGGTACCAATCAATCTGATTTTATCCTTATCTTTTTATCCTTGAAAAGTGCAAGTGTGGCCCTGAATTTTCTAATGCTAAGCAAGAAACTCCACTTTTGTGTATTTATGGGATAAACAAACCATATGAGAAATGTTAGTTCTTTCCAGTTACTGGTTGGGTTGTACTCTGAAGCTCCTGAGCAACTGTAAACCTCCTGAAGGAAAGCATGGCTAGCCAAAAATATTGTGGAAAAGTATGGCTAGCCAAAAATGCTGTGAAAAAGAAAAGTATGGAAAGCCAAAATTGTGAAAAAGTATGGAAAGCCAAAAATGTTGTGGAAAAGGAAAGTATGGAGAGCCAAAAATGTGGGGTGGTTTTTGTATGTGTTTTCTTTTGTGTATGTTTGGGTTTGGGTTTGGTTTGGCTTTGGTTGGTTTTTGTTTGTTTAAGGGTTTTTTTATTTCTTTGTGGTATTTTTGTTGTGTGTTCTTGTGGGTTTTTAATTATTTTTTTGTTTGTTTTTTTTAATCCATCCTAATGTCATTCAGGATTTTTTCAGCATCAACATATTTAATCCTCCTCAAGCCCTACTCTTTGTTCCTAGTGCAGTGCTGTGCTGGGACACAGAGTTCCCAGCATCTATGATGTGTTGATAGTTTGCCATTCCCTTTCAGTTTGTCACCTGCAGCTTCCTCTCCAACCCTCCCCAGCTGAGGCTTTTTGACTATCATTACCCCTCCTGGACCACCGTGGTGGGTTACTGCATAGGCACCTCCTCCATCATCTGCATTCCCATCTACATGGTTTACAGGCTCAGCACCACCCCAGGAACACTGAAGGAGGTACCCACCCACCTGCTCTCTGGTGCTTCTCTCTGACTCTTGGGAAAGAGATTCCTAGAATCATTAGGTGGAGTTTTGGGGGGTTTCTTTTGGGTATGATGCCCTGGGCTTTGATGATGATTGCTGCTCTGTTCCTATCCAGCTGACAGTTAATTGTCTTCTGCTCATTCTGAGTGACAAATCTCCCTGGGTCGTACTGAGGCTCCTGACATATTCTTCTAAAATATGAAATCAAGCATTTTTAGGCTTTTACCTAGAAATCAGACCAGACACAGTTATCAGGTGAATGAGGCAGTGCAAGATGGGCTCCTCTAGGTACATCTCTAAGAACAAGGTTCTTTTTCTTAATTCACTTAGTAAGATTTCTCTGCCATACATCTGTGGCAGCCTGGGATGACAGGTTGAGGATTTCTTCCAAGTTCAAATAAATACCAGTTCAGAAATAACACTTCAGTTGGCTCAGGGTATCCAAGTAAACTGCAGAGTCCTGAATCAAGGTTTGATTCATGTTATAAATAAAAACCCCAATGCTGTGTATTTCCATAGTCCTTATAATGCTGAGATAAGAGCTGGAACTATCCTCGTGTTGTAGTTCAAGAGCTGTAACTCAAACCCCAGTCCTGTTTTTATGACCAATCTCTTTCCAAATGGCTGTCATCTTGCATGCTGCCTCCCAACTGAATCCCTTTCCCCTCTGGATTCCTTCCCAACAGCGCATTCTGAAGAGCATCACCCCAGAAACTGCCACAGAGATCCCCTTTGGAGACATCCGCATGAACGCAGTGTAACCAGACCCTCCCTGGTGGGGGAGAGGGGCAGCATCAAACTCAACTCTCCCCTCACTCTCCCCCCCACACCAGAACTACATTTCCAGCTGAGACAACAACTGGAGGAGTTTCCCCTGGAGCCTGCATGGTGACAAGGGGCACTGGGCACCATGAGGCAGCCAGCACCTCTAGCCAAGCCACTGACATCTCCTGTGCACCAGAGCGAACTGAGAACTCCCCCACGCTGGCAAGGGGAGGGGGGCTGTGTGTGGGAGAGCACCCCTGTCCCCCTGGGGGCACGGGGGCTGGCTGAAGGGGGCTGGCAGCAGGCAGGGTGGCTCTAGAGTCCCCAGGGCTCCTGGATCCTCCTCCATGTGATCGTTTGTACTGGGCAGTGTTGTCTTTGCTTCTAAGGTTCTAATTGCTTCAAGTCCTGGAAATGCAGAGCCCTCTGTGACAGCCATACACCACCCCAGCAACACAGGGGGTAATAAGCCACAACACAGACAACAGGGAATTCCTTATGTTTGTAGGGGAGTGAAACAGCCCCCAGCAGCACTAGCCACAGCTCTGCACACCTCAGCACACACCCTCCTCCCCCTCACCTGCATTTGACAGAGGGTCAAAGTTTCCATTAATTTTCTTGCATTAAAAATACCCCAAAAGCAGGTTTGGAAAGGTGTGGGCTTCACTTGCTTTGGATCCAACCAAACCATCAGCCTCATCCTGGCATCCCTGACAAGTACTGAAGTTGCCAGCACTCATTCTGTTCTCATACCTAAGCTGGATCATCCTGGTCCTGACAGACCTGACACACCCAAAGAAACTGATTCTGTGAACAGCAAACCCCACACCAACAATGGATTTGGTTTTGGCCAAAAAGTCAAATCTTAAATATCTGCTCATTTAAAAAACAAATATTAAAATTCACACCTAAACCTTCCTGGAGCTCATGGCTTTTTCTACCCTGTCCTAGTGCAGAGGCACAGTTTAGGATAATCCTTTTTGGGTGGCTTTTTTTGGTCCATTTAACAAATTACACCAACTTACTCCAAGGATTTATAAGCTCATGTTCTGTTGGGAACACATTTGGGTTTCACCCTGAAGAAGAAAAGGAGGGCAAAGGGGTTTTTTAACCAGAAATGGAGTTCATCAGGATTGATTCTCATCAGAACTATTTACAGTACATTTCAAGACATTGATGATATGCAAATTAACTTCCATGCACATTCTAACCTCTACTGTATCCATAAACATTATCCCAACATACTGCCCTTCATCCTGACAGCACCTGCCAAGTCCACTGGAGGAGAACAGTTCTGCTGTAGTTCTGTGGAAATTCAGATACTCCTAAGTAGGCATCATTGATGTAAAATCCACATAGATTGTAACTAAAGTAAAATAAAAAGAGAATGAAAGTCTCTTCTGGATCTCCTGGTCTGCTTAGGTGCTGTGCTGCTCAATCAACCACCTCCCATCTGCTCTCACAGCAGGGAGGGGTTTACACCAGGACAGAGAACCTGCCCTGTCAGAGGAAAGCAGCCGAGGGGGTGTCTGCATCCTGAGAACAATTTCACCCCCTGCCAAGGTTTCCCTCCCTTAGGTGCACAGGCACCCCCAGGAAAGGCTCTGATGCTTTAGCTCTTCACTCAACTTCACTTTAGGTCTCAAGCTCAACTTGCAATAAAGACACAAAGGGACAGGGGCTGTTCTTGGGGAGCTACCAAAGAAGATCCTCAACTAGTGTCAGAAAGGGAGTATGTTCATTCAGGGCCAGAAAAATAAGTTTGTCTTACTGGACAGAGTTTGGTAGTTGAGCCCTTAGGTATATTGAAAACTCCTGCCAACAGCAGCTTCTCTGTGAGGAACAGTCTGGGAATTCTTCCAATAGTGGAAAGCCTTGGAGTTATTAAGTTACAAATCACCACATGAGGTTTTTTTTTAGAAAGCATTTTCTGCTCTATGTATTTTTTCAATTAATTAATTCAGAAATGTCAATGCAAGATGAATGAGGGACTCAGCTGGATCCAGTGTCATGTGGGAAATAAAGCAGAAAACCCTACCCAGCTTCTCCATTCTTCAGCCTGGTGCTCTACCACTGCCAGCTATTTTTCCTCCTATGGACAAGTATTTTAATAGATAAATCTCACACATGAAATTTCTTGCCAGACTTGATACTGTTTCATGTTTGGCTCATTAAAACCCACAACAAAAACCAACCCCCCCAGAAAACCTTACAGTGCCATTTTTTGCTTATTTACATTTATCCACTTGCAAAATCCTCTTTATCCAGACAGTAGGAAGGGAGAAGGCAGGGACAGAAATGGTTAAATGACCATTATCCACAGCAAAGCCCAAGTTTCTCTTTCAGCCCTTGCAAATAAACTGAAACTGGGATCATAATTTGCACTGGAATGATCTGCAGTGTAATTAACTGCAGGAAAAACTGCTATTCAGTGTGCAATGCTACTGCTGTTTGTCTTTGTGACAGCACTTGAAATGGTGAAAGATCTTTCATTTGTATTTGTTTAAGATGCTAATATAAACAGACACTGTCTCTCTGGGTGGATTCAGCACAGAATGGGCATTTCCCAAGAAATGCCAGTTTTCTAGTGAATGAAAAGTCAGCAAAGGAGCCCTGATGTTCACACAAGCCCAGCAGCAGTCAGTGCAGGGCAAGGTCCCTCAGCCTGAGCTCCTCAGCTGGAAGACACAAACACTGCAGGCTGGGTACAGATGTGCTGGCAGAGGGTGAGAGCCTGACCATGATTTGCAGATAGCAGCAGCACTGGAGACATGCAAAGCCACAGGAAAGAGTATTTTTAGAAGGAGACAGTCCAGCACATCATTTGTGAAGCTACATCTTCTTTCATGACAAGAATCCAGTCTGAGGTCTTCATGGGAACCAGGGGCAAGGAAGCCCTCCAGAAGGGGATTAAAAAGGCTTCTCCCAAAGAATACAAAGATAAAACACATCCCTGTTTTCATTCTGTAGAAGCTGGACTTGCAAGGCAGTTTAGTCCCCACTGTTTTGTTGTTACATGCCATAAGATTAGAAAACTGAGAACTGGCATGCCAAGTTTATTCTTCAAGAGCTCTGTTCAGCTGAGTGGTTGAAATATTGAGAAATTGCTTTCATTTATTTTTATCTTTTCTTTCTTTTATGTATCAATCCAAAACCATTTAGAGTAACCAATATTTTATCAGGTAGCTCAACAAGCAGCCACACATTCAACACTGTTTTTGTACAAAACCCAGTTACCTTGCTACCAAACAGACTGCAACTGAAGGTGTTTTGAGGCAAACAAATCTCTTATTTCACCTCTATCTCAGAGTATATCCTACTCTCTATTCTGCAGTGAAAAGGAGGTTAGAAAACAGGCAAATCAGGACCATGTTTGCCTTTAAGCAGAGCAGGAAGCTGGAGTTGTAGCTGTACAGAACCAAGTATCCCCCTCACCCTGCACATGATGCCCAGTAGCCATTCCTGTGGCAGTTCAGTTCCCAGTGCTGCAAGCTGGCTCTAAGTCATCAGTATGTGCCTTGTACTGTCACCTGTTATTGTAATAAATTTCACATCCACACCCATCTCTAGATGTCTCCTGGGCCTCTCTCTTATGGCAAGAGCAAAACCAAACCTCAGTTCCAAGGAAAAGCAGAGTACCTGGTCCAGTTTATGATACCAGCAAGAGCTGGAGATTTCCCTCAGTGTTTGGTCACTGCTAAATCCTCTCACTCTATTCCAACAGGAGAACCAATGCATAGGATACTTGTTCAGACAGAACAGCAAAACCAAAGTGATCCATATCTGAAGTGTTTAGCTACTTGGTTAGCTTACATAGGAAACTCATTCCATTTCAAGTCTGTGTCAGCTGGCAGGCTCAGCATTTAATTTTACTCACATTCTGTCTCATTACTAAGTCTGCTGAACAAAATACCCATGAAGCACCACTCTCCAAATATTTCTTAGAGTAGTTCACCTTTCTGTACTGTAAATGGGATCAATTTGCTACAAAAATTGAAAGAAACCACTGTGAAGTGTTGAAAATGGGTTCTGAAAACTACAACCCCTGTGGGATATCTTACTCACCAAGTTCTAGTCTGGAGATAACTTCACTCTGGTTACAAACCTCTGAACAGAAAGACTGACCAATCTAAAATGCTGCTTCCAGCAGAACAAGCAGATACCACTGTATTACATCACAAAACACTCATCTACAGTTTTTTTCCACACAAAAAAAAAGATGCAGTAAGATATCACAAGCATTAAAAAAAGACTCATGCATTAAGTATCTTACACTTTATTGTGTCTGTACAGCAGGTCCCCAAAACCAAAGTCCACACATAAATAGAAAATCCTTATGTCAATAAACATTACCTTACAAAATGCCAACGTATGGCACAGAAATCTCCTGGATTATTATTCAGGCTGGTTTTCTTGCTTTTTGTTTCCCCCCCCCCTCCACTTTTACAGGTCTGTTTCTCATCTTTGGGCTACAATGACTCCTGCTAAGGGCTGAGAACACCTTTGAGCAGAGCTGACTGTTCCAGCTGAAAAAGGAGCAGGGAAGAATTCTCACCTGATGCTGTTTAACACTCCAGGGTCTGTCCCAGACTCTCAAGGCCAAGGTGGACAGAGTCAGCCCAATTTAATATTTCAAGAGTATAAACAGACTGAGGGGGTGTGTCAAGTGATCCATTCATCCACTGACAAGGGTGTTCTTCCATTCTGGCTGACACAGCTTCCCAAGTGACAAGCAGGAATAAATAGCTAGGATACACCCCACTGCTGTACAAGAGTCCATGCAGGAATGGCTCTGGCTCTTGGCTGAGGGGCCAAGAGGGTCTGGCCACCCCTGGCACATCAGTCTTCTTCCTTCTCCAGGTAGGGTTTGGAGCTGGCCCGGGCCATCTGCCGGGCCAAGAAGCGGCCCCGTGCTGACAGCACTGTCTCCTCACTGCTCCTCTTGGCAAACTTGCTCAAGCTCTCAGCTGCTCTCTGGCCTTCTTCTCTCTCCCCCCTCTCCCCTTCTTCTCCAGCTCTCCGTTTCTGCCCAGACACAACCCCAGAGCTGGATCTTCTCTCCTCATCCACCTCTCTTGCTTTGCCCTTTCTCTCTTTCGCCAGATCAGTCTCTCCATCTTTTTCCAAAGAGGCAGGAGTACCTTCCCTCCTCTCTCTGTGTTTCTTCTCATCACCACCATACTTCTCTCTCCTCTCCTTCCCATGCTCCTCCTTTTCTCTACACCTCTCTCCTCTCTCCTTCTCTCTGTCACTGTACCTGTCTTTACCATTCCTCACTCTTTCCTTCTCTCGTTCCTTTTCTGAGCCCTTCTCTTCTCTCTCCCTTGTCTTCCTCCATTCCCTCCCATGCTCCTCCCTCTCTTTCCTTTCCCTCCTCCTTTGTTTATCATCTTGCTCTTCCCTCCTCCTGTAGCTGTCTTTATTGGAGTGCTCCCCATACCTATGTCTCTCTTCCCTCTCCCTCTGGTGATCCTTTTCGTGGGTCCTGCTTCTCTCATGATCTTTTTCCCTGGGTGGTTCATCACTTCCCCTCCTGCTTTGTCTGCTCTCTCCCCTCCTTGCCAGATGATTTGTTTGGGCTTTTGTGTGCAGCTCTTCCTCTGCACTGGATGAGCTCGGTGATCTGGAATGCCTCTGGTTCCTGGGATGTTTCACCTCCTCTTCACAGCTCACAGACCTCTCTCTCCTCTTCTTTTTCAGCTCTGTTTTAACACTTTTGTGTCTCTTATCATCATCACTACTATCAGTTCCTACGTCAGTGTCAGCATCTGGGTTATTCTCTTTCTTAGCAGAGGGCTTCAGTCTTTCTTTTTCATATGGGCATTTGTTCCTTTGGTTGGATTCCTCATAACCACTGTCAGGTTTTTCTTCCTTTATCCTACATTTTTTGATGTTAAAAAAGAAAAAAAAACAACATTACACAGCCTGAAATCTCAGACTTTTCTACTAACTTGACTTCTGGTCAAGATTTAAGCAAAAGATGCTGCTGAGGAGTGTCAGAAAGCAAATCTATCTGTGGCTCAGGTTCCAGGAATCCTGCACACATGACTTCTATTTATCTGGATCTGATTCCCTGTGAATGTGAGCTGATGAATTTATCTGAAGATATGGCTCTGGTTAAGTATCTGTAGCTTCCATCTAAGGAAAGGACAGATCTGCATTCTCCTGCAAGCACTTTGGCACGATACACATTTTTCCCTATAGGTTTATTCTTCTGTTCCTGGACTCTGCAGAGCAGCAGCAGGCTGGATGTTGTGCTGACAGGGGTAGGGACTCAGCTTCCAGCAGCAGCAGCAGCAGCAGGAGACTCTTTTTTAATCCAGTATTTCTGAAGATCTCACTCTTGTGGTAGATAGAAATGAGCATCTTTTAACAGCTCAGACAGTCTTTAAATATAAAAAGCCACTTGAAGACTTCAAGACATAACTGAGTGTCCTTATTCAGAGAGCTGAGTAACTTCACCACCATCACAGGTTTCATTTAAACTAAGAACTCAATTTCTAATAATCCAGCCTCAGAACAGGAAGATCTCTTGATGACAGCTGCATGCTCTTGGTGATGGCAAGCACTTAACTAGTGACATCCAGGTTTAAGGCCTATCTCAAGTGAGGTTTAACCTGAATTAACTGTTTCAAGATTGGTTGTTAAACATAATAAACATCCTCTTCACCATATTTATCCACAGGGTAGAACTTCACCATCCCAACTATATAAACAGTTCAGCCTCAGCTCATTACTTTGCTTTGGAATGTACATATATGAAGATTTAAAAACATTCCCATTGGATTTCCTATATATTTGGTTATTTTTACCACAGCATCACCACACAATCTATATTTTTCTCTCTTATAGTCTATACCACTGATGATAATGAAACACTGTTCCAACTAATTCAGTTAATGGGCTGTAGATAGTAATTAGTTTACACTAGCAGTGTTTTAGTACTCACTGTCTAATTCTCATGGTGTACCAGTGAGTCTGGAATCACAAACAGCCAGAGGCTGGTTTAGATCCAAAAACCATCAGGAGTTGCATCCTACCTGGCTTCAGGGAAGCTGCAATTTGGCACCTCTTCTTCCCCTACCCTCTGGTTTAGAAGATGTCTGTAAAATCCACTGAGATCCTTCTGTTTGGTCACATCCATGTATGCTAAGAGAAAGAGAGAAAGGTTGGATTTACTGTGCCACAAATACTCAGACCCAACTCACAAGTGGCAGACACCAAGACTGCACAAATAAAGTGGGATCTGATTCTGAATCTGCTCTGCAGTCCTTACTTTCATGATCTACAACATTGTCCTCTGGTCTGTCTGGGAGGCTTTAAAGCATGTGGAAGACCATAGTGCTTTTTTGGGGGGAATGATCTCAGTGCCAATCTCACCCTCAAGAGCTGCCTGTCTTCTTTCTCTTTCCTCCTCCTCAGCCCTTTCTTGAAGCTTCTTCTTATAGGCTGAAGTCACAAAAGCCTCTTTGTTAGCAAACTCTTCTCCTTCCATTTCACGCTCCTTCTGGATTTTTCTTTCCATTCTCCTTTCTTGCTCCTTCTTTCTAATCTCAGCTGCCTTGATGATGTTGTGGATGAATCTGGGCTAAAATAGAGGGAAAAAAAAAAAAAAAAAGATATGTCAAGAGGCAATTCAGAGGCCAACAAAACACAAACTGGGTTCCCAGCAGAGTGGTGGGCACTGGCACAGGGTGCCCAGGGAGCTGGGGGAGGCCCCATCCCTGGAGACACCCCAGGTGGGGCTTGAGGAGGCTCTGAGCACCCTGCTCTAGCTGAGATGTCCCCTCTCAGCAGGGGTTGGGCTGGATGAGCTCTAGAGGCCCCTTCCAACCCACACTTTCCTGATTTCCAGCTACTGACCTTTTTGTCATCACCCCCAGACAACATCCTGGAGTTACTTTCTTTCTTCTTCTGCTGCATCTCATCATAAATGCTGTCATACTCATACACTGTAGCATCTTCCTCCAAAGCCTTCTGAATCTCCAGTTTAGTCTAGAAGGAAAATGTGCCAAATCAATGCCACCAATCAAGCTTCAAATTGTGCATTTAAGTGTTTGCATTAACAGAAATTTTACTGTGTCTTAAACCACAACCAGCTCTGTGACAAACCTCACTGGTGCTGCTTTCACTGGGCTGCTCTTCACCTACTCTTTGATTGCTCAAAAAGAACAATCTTGCCCAGAAAAGTGAAATGAAGAGGCTCTGAGAATTTCATGTTTTAAAGAAAATCTGCAGAGAGCAAAGCACAAAGCCATAAAATTATGTGGATTTTTTTTTAAAGGTAACTAACTGCAGCTGCACACTTGGGTGTCTTTAATTATTTCATACAAGGGAATGAATGCTGTAATTACTTAATCTGCCACAGGCATGGAGAGCCCCTGCAGCACCTTACCTGCTTCATTGCTTGTTTTTTCAGTGCTTCTTTCTGGAGACTTTCACCAACAGATGGCTGGGAAGGAAACATTGCACAAATCCAATTAATTACATGGACACAGCTCATCTTTTTCTACCCTTCTAATGAACAACTATATAATTGTCCCATTAACTACAGCAGTTTCCTACTTCAATCATATTTTTCTGTTAGCAAGAAAAACCAGAAGTTAATTCACAAGCATGCAATGAACCAGCCTCTTCCATGAGCAAAGTTCTGCAGAACCTCAGCATATATATTTATTTTTCTCTTATGAGAATGGTGATGTGTTTAAGGATATAGTAAATACAATCTATTTACTCACTCCCAAACAGCACCATTTATTTTTTTCTAATGGCACTACCCAAAAGGAAAACACCCCCACCAACCAACAGAAATGCAAGTTATAGCCTCCCACTGATTTATAGATCCAAAGCATTTTAATATTCTTGGGAACTGCTTGTGAATAAATTCATTCTTGTCCATTTAATTGCACAGGAGTCCACCTGTGGGATGTTTGTCTAGAGAGACAGTAAGTTTACAAGAAACAAATACCTTCCCAAGGGTTTCTGGTGGATAATTTCCTGTTGAGCTACCAGCTCTGATGGATGAGAACTGCCCGTTCCTTGGTATTGTTTTATCAACTGCCCATTTATTAAAGGCCCTGTAAACTCAGCAATCTGTCTCCTACTTTCTCCTTCCCCACAGTCAAGCTATTCTTCTGAAGCACAAAGCTTGGAGTTTAATATTTTCTGGAAGGAGGAAATGTTTTAACCCTATCCTGGGCAATGACAGAACCCAGACACATCAAGACTCTACCAGCCCCACAGGCCACAGAAGGAACCTTGCACACGACTGAAAAGGTTAAAAACAAATCTAAAATTACCCCAATCTACTAATATTTCTTCTTTTTCTCTCCTGTTTCTTATCTCCTTCAGCTATCTATAAACTTCTTTCAGGTTCTTAAGGGCTTGAGCTACCTCCTTATTTTTATCCTGCAGGAAAGGATAAAAATATCCTGCAAGGATAAAAAGTGTTCTGCAGCTGGACATTCTAGTACTGCTCAATTCCCTTGAAAGTGGCCAACACATTCAGAAATTATTATGGGAAAATGTCACACAATGATTCCTATAAAGCTGGTTTAGAAGCACAAACCAAAAGCAGGATAGCAAATGATTCACCTGGACATGCCTAGTTTCATTTATCCTTTCTGACTTCCTACTCATCTCATTCCTTCCTGGGAAAAAAAGCCAGTTGCTGACAGGGTTTAGAAGCAATTCCTAAGGTGCTGCTGTAATGACTGTTTCTGGAGCAGAGGGTGCAGCACCTCTCAGCACAGTCTCAGAACAGAAGTCTGTGACTGGGATCATTTTCAGGGCTGGTTTCTGGGAAGTTCCAACCTTCCATCTGAAGCTGGGAATGTCTTGTAAAAGACAGCACAGCTGTTCTGATAAATGACTTGCTTGGTTTTCCCTCACTGACTGTCACAAGAAGTACAACACCCACAACTCCTGACACAATAATAGAGTATCTGGTACTAGCTGCAGAGCTGGGCTCCTAAGGAGAAGCTTTTGTGGTCACCACAAAACCTCAGGCATGGCACTGACAGCCAGTGTCAGACCCCACTCCTTTTTCAGAGCCAAAGATGCTCCTGCTTTAATATAACCTGTTAGGAAAGACCCATGAGGGGGCTCTGCCCTTTAGCACTGCCCATGTGAGTTCTCCACAGGCTGCTCTGCAGCAAACACATTAAGTCACTTTTGTTTGATGTGAAATACACTGGAAATGGAAAGGAAATGCAGATTATATGTATTTTGATTTTAATCTCTGACTGCAACGATCTAGTTTGAACTGGATGTGCAGAAAAATACTTGACCAAAGAGCAAGGGCAGGATGATTTGGAGTTCTGTTGGATCAGCAGGAGAAAGAGGCAGAGTCAGCCAGCTCACAAGAAGCAAAGCTCATGTTTATACTGAGCTAGCCACTCCAAGAGCACTTTGAAGATAAAGAAATTGACATTTTCAGAGCCAGATTCACCTCACTGGCTGCAGGTTTCTACTTTAGCATGAGGTTCTCCCTCAGAAATGCCAGCATCTCTGTACAGGGAGCTCAGAACAAGTGTAGACACCTCCATGGCTGGTCTCTGCAGGGCCAGGAGCTGACTGCTCACTTCTCAGCTGAGACAAGGAGCCTCAGACTGGGAGATCTTTGGATTCATGATACTTTGGTAGCAAAACATCTTAACATGAGCTACTTTAATGTACATGCATGCAGGAGTGAAGGCTCTGCCATCAGAGCCCTGTGTTATCCCAACTACAGCCTGCACACAGAAGATCACAAAAATCAACCCTTCACTCAAAAAAAACCCACAAAATCAACTCAGGCAACAAATCAATCTCAATTCCTACACTAGCTGAGCCATGACTAGCAGAAGGTAGAGAAAAGAACATGAAAAACAAGCCATGTAAGGAATGAGCCCTCCTTGGCATCCTCTCCTAGCTTCCAGAAACAAGGAGGCCAGGGACTTCCCGAGCTGGAGGATGCACCTGGACCATTGTTTGACACCAAGAGCATCCCTCAGTTTGATTAATCCATGTCTGAATCCCTTTGTTTTTGGCCATGCTGCAATATCCTGTGGCAACCATTTCCACCATCTAATTATACACTGTGTGGAGAAAAACTTCCTTCTGGTGCCATTCAACAAGTTACTTGGGAATTCCACAATATTCCCTACTGCTCATAGGATGAGAAACTGCAAAAGTGCTTCACTTTCCCTGAATCAGTCTTGATTTTACAAACACCCTCTTGAGTTCCACTTCCTTCTCCTCAGTAATCCCTTTTCCAAGAGCTTGAGAACCATTGCATCAACCCTGCTCAGCACCAACACTCCCTGCTTGGCCCATCTTTTTTCAAGTCAGGCTCTATCCTTTGCAAAATTCCAGAGTGAACAGAAGGCTCTGTAAGCAAACCCCAAAAAACTGAGTCTGCAAAAGGAGAAGTTCTCTGCTGGTTCTCATTTTCTTCCCCTGTTGTGACTTTTGAAAGGCTGGAAAGGTACAGGAATCTCTGCTGGGTAATTCTGATAAAATCAAGAAACAGACATTTTGTCTGCTGTACCACAGTGATATTTTCAACTGAATTCCAGAGACAAAACAGACCATGTAACTGCAATTGCCTGGGTTTCTCCCAGTCAACACTGTATTTAGAGAAAATTCCCATCCCAGATGTTCTGTTTCTTATGGACTAACCCAAAGATCAGCAGCAGCAGCAAAACAAAATCCATCAGTGTATTTAGCCACAGAAATAAAATCTTCCTAATTCCTTTAGCAAGGGTACAGGCAAAACCTTAATGAAATATGCATAGTAACATTAAAAAAAATAAAATAAAAAAGGGAGCAAAAGTTTGATATCTGCTGTATAATCACAGACAAGTCAGGTGTGCAGATTACCCAGCACAAACTTTATTAGAGTTCAGTTAAAAATACATAATCTCCAGACATTTGAGATGTAGTTTGGACTGATAAGGCAGCAGCCAGGAAATGAAACCCCTCCCAAATGCTACTCCTTATCTTGAAAAGCTCTGAAATTATTACTGAACTAATAAAGTAATTTTGCTTTTTTAAAAAATATGATCTTTTCTGATAAAGGCAGTTAGGAGATTATTGCTTTGGCTGGGTATGTGCCACGCTGACAAGCATGACAACTTTGAAGAGTCTTACAGCAGAGTCCAGGAGTGAATCTGTCAGCCCTGCTGGAAGGGAGGACCCTTGTTTCTGTTAACTTAGCAGACAGCATCACCATACTCATTATTAAGAGTTAATATTATTATCATCATCAGTATTTTGCTTTCTTGTTTAGATACTAAGAGAACACGGAGAACTGATGCAAGACAGCCACAGGGGTCAGGAAGGCTCCCAGTGCTGTTCAGGGACAATAAACCCAGCTCACCCCTGGGATCCTGAAAATGTGGAGCCAGCCCCATCACAAATCCCACAGGGACAAGGGAAGTGCTCCTGGCACTGAGGACAGAGGATCCACTCTCACCTCCACCAGCTGCACTTCAGGGAAACCTCTCTCTGAAGCCACAGCCTGAGCTGAGCTCAAGTGGAGGGGACTCAGCTCCCGTGGGCACTGAGGGCAGCAGCCACAGGAGGACAGGGAAGGGACTGGAGACACATCCCTGCCCTCTCTGCTTCCTGGGAGGTCTGCAAGCTGCAGGAGGCAGCTCCATGGTGAGGATGAGTGGGTATCACCAGGGAGGCCTCAGCCCTTTCATTCTCTGTATCAAAGGAGCTCAGGCACCTTCAGCTGCAGCTTCTGGGCTCTGGAAGGGGACCCTGCACACAAGAATGCTGCCATTTCTGTCACAGACAGCTGCATATTAAAATGGTCTGATAGCAGAAGTCACAAACTAACAAGCACTATCTGATGCTTTATTAACACTGGTCTGTTCAGCCACACAAAAGAGAAAGCACTGAGTGAAGCACTAGAGCAGTGAGAGTATTTTTGTAACACATGTTCTGTTCCTAAATTACAACTGATTCTCAATTTCAAGTTCTTAACTGTTCAAATTCCACACTATGGGAATGGGCAAAGTTTCTTTTTTGAGTTATGTTTAAAAAAAGTTAAATATGCAGATAATGGCATAAAGTCAATTCTCACAAGTCACTGCAGATCATTAAAACCCAATAAATTATAACATTCTGTCCAGAAAGCACCATCCATGTGGGGAGTTCACCTCCACAGCTCAGAGTTTCTGTTCTTTACTTCTAAACTATGCAGCTACTGGTTTTAAACCTTCAACATTTTTCTTTTAGCAGTGGATTTGTGAAAGGTGTCCAAACCAGCCTATACCCCCACCCCAGCTCCTGGTGCTCCCCACACTCACAGCACATCCATTAGTGCAGTTTGGGTAGGGTACAGCACCCTCTGCTGGGGCAGGGAGAAAGCCAAGATTGGGAAGTTAATCTTAAACCAAAAAAGTACTAAAAAAAAGAAAGAAGATGGAAAAGAACACTATCAACATCCTGCAATAGTCACACCTCACAGAGTACCAATAAACTGTGATCACTGAACAATACACAGCTTTTCTAAGAGTACAAGGACTCTGAGTAATTCCAGAACCACAAGTAATTCTCATTACTTGCCTTTGATTTTTGCTTTAAAACAAAGCCAACTCCAGTTTTGCTTTTGTTTTTTTCTTTGAATTTCACAACTAACTCCAAAACGTCAACACATCTCAATGGCAGTGTCATAAGCTGATGGAACCAAGAGTTATAAAAAAATAATTTGCAGAATATGGGGCAAAACTCAGAGAAAAACTGTTGAACTGACCTCTTCATCAGACTCTTCTTCAAACACCGAGAGTTTCTTCGAAACAACATTTTTCTGCTGCAGTTTTTTGGGCATAATGAGCCCATACCTAGAAAAAAAAATAAATTACTTTTAATATTTCTTATAACAAAACACATAGCATATTCCAAACCAAAAATCTCCAGTTCTCAATTTTAGAAACAAAAGATCAGCATCAACATAACTGAAGCAGAGCTCTGGGGAGCAGTGCACTCAGCCTTGCCACACACTTGCCAGCTTCTCCCCTGGCTACTGCTGTCTTTTTCCAGGCAAACCTTCTGGATGCAATGATCTTCCCAAAGAAGGAAGATCACAGGCCACAAATCCCTCTTGTCTAGAGTTTTCTAAGTGAGTTGGGTTCTATTAGCCCCTCAGAGAAGTAGAAAACTATTCACTTTTTAACCTGCAGAGATTTCATCTCAGTCTACACTAAACATTATTCCATAAGTACGTTTGCTGGGGCAAGGTCACCTATTTTGCATGGCACCATAAACCACCAACCCACAGATACAGCTCCAGCAGAAGATCTGCAGTCAGCTAAAGTCATGCGGATTGATTAACTACACCCAGAACTCTTCTGCTGCAACAGCCCCTCTCAGGGTTCACAAACACTTTGTTTTTTTACAGCAATCTCTAAACCAGGAATTTCTCCCCCACCTGCCTTTCCCCGAGTCCATCACCGAGTGAATAGTTCATCACAACGCCTGGAGAACCCCGCGGTGCCCTGGACGCTGTTACATCACCACTGTGCCGAAGCAGGTGCTCTAAACCCAACAGCCCCTCTGACCCCGGTTGCGGGGAGCTGAGCCGCAAACCGCCGCCCCTCGCCTGCGTCAGGCCGGCGCGCAGGGGGTGGGATGCGGCAGCCGCACCGCTCTTTGTGAGGGAATAAACTACCCCTCGGCAACACCACAGCAACCTCCGACGCCTTCCAGCTGCTTCGGAGTGTATCTGGTTTTAATATACCCAGTTTTAAATCGAGAACTAGGAGGCGAGGCCCACACAGGCCGCCCGAGCCCACCTCCCGCTGCCCAGGCCGGAGGCCCTGTCAGAGCTCACCCAGGCCCGAGGCAGGGCCTCGCCTCACCCGCACCCACCCTCACCGACAGCCCCAAGGTGCCCCCCTCCACCAGCCGCTGCTCCGCAGAGCGAGGCTCGATCGCCCCTTCCTCCCCGAGGAGCCCGGCAGCGGCGCGAAGAGCCCCCGCAGCCCCCGCAACCCCGGCACTCACTGCCTGCCCAGCGCCGCCATCTTGTCCCGGCCGCTGACAAGTAGAGCCGCCTGCCGTTCGGCGGCCGCAGATTCCTCACGGCCGAGGCGGCCACCCCGGAACCTCCCACCGTACCGCACTGCACCGCATCGGACCGCGGTCCCACTCCAGCGGGGAGAAGGGAGAGCGGGCAGAGAGGGTCGGTGCTAGGAAGCGAGTTTTTTTAACGGCTCGTTGGCGAGTGGCGAAAGTGCGGATGGGAGAAGGGCCGTCGAGCGCGGCCCGTGTCGCTCAGGGCTCTCGGAGCCGGGCAGCGCCTCGCGAGGCCCCTGAGGCGGGAAAGGCCCCTGAGGCGGGAACGGCTCCTGAGGCGCCAACCCCGGGCTGAGGGGGGTCAGGAGCCACCCTGGCCCCCGTAACTCATCACCTACCTCACGATGTCTCTGACTAAAGAAAGAAGAGTTTAATTTCCCAAAGTGTTATTAAAAAAAGTGACTCTGCCAAACTCTGCGTTATTGGAAAGATGAAATCTCGCTGCTGTCATCTAGAGTTTTATCCCAATAAGAGGCTTTTCTTTTGCTGTATGGAGAGTGTGGGGCTTTTCCGCAGCACTGTCAGGCCTCCACAAAGTGCTGATCAACAGCCTTGGCTGAAAATTATTCCTGAAAAGTAATTGAAGGAGATTGAACCCTGAAAAAAATGTTGCTGTGTCATTTATGAGCATTGTAGCCTGGTGGTCATAAACTCATCCTTGAGACTTTTTTTCACATCAGAATTAATTAAAACCAACAAAATCTAACAGCAACACAACAAACCCCTTTAAAAAAGCTTTTAAACTTTAGTAGTTACTCTAGTAAAATTGCTGCTTTTAATATTTGTCTTGCTTTTTCTTAATTAACCAACAGACTTCTACCATCTTAAGGACCCTCAGTGCCTGTGCATTGCAAATAATACCAAAAAAAAAAAACCCAAGTTAATAAAGTTGTCAAATATGAGAGTCACTAATGTTGGATGAAGAATTAAGATTTAATTGGAGGCAGCCTAGAACTGGGTGCCAAAAGGGGCCAGAGATGGGGTTCTTCACTGTGTAGGCTCCTTGTGATCTCTGCTAGTGACAGACAGGTCTGCAGCCAGTGGTACAGGCACTGGACTGGACTGGAGCTGGGAACACCTGAAACAAAGGAGAAAGTTTCACTTCAAAAGCCAAGTCAAAATGGCTACAAGATCAGTAGCTATAAGATCATTCTCAGTGGAGCTCAGATTTGATTTAAAAGTAATTATCCTTCCAAGCTCTTTTACTAAATGCTATTAAACATCAGGACAGAACTGTAGCATTAAAGGTTGCCCTGTTGGTAGATGTAGGGTGTTTTGTACTCTGTTCTGATGTAGGGTGTTTTGTACTCTGCTTTAAGTGTTCACTGTTCTGTAGTCAGAGTGCTGTTGATAAACACCCCCAGCTGAATTAACAAGTCTTGTCCACATCTGATTTTTAACAGGCCTCTCAGGGTGACATTAGATCATTAAGGGAGAGATCTCAACGAGAACAACAGTCATTTCTCTCTCAGAGAGATACTGAAAATAATAATAGCCTCTTGATGGCTCTGGCACCAAAATAGCCCACACTCAATAAAGGAGAGAAAGACAGACTGAAAACCAGCTCCTGAATATGGCCAGTGAGTGTATTAAGTACCTGGCAGATGGTGTTTACAAAGAGGAGGGCTGACACTTTCCTCCCACAGTCATGTAGCTGTTTGGAGCTGGGTCTGTCCCTTGGGCAGGGCATGGAGGTCTGAAGTAGATTTACTTGCCAAGAAAAACATCATTCTTAATAAGTCTTTACATATTACTTGCCAAAAGAACCATCATTCTTAATATGTTTATCTGGAGGTTTACAATGAGATCACTTGTTCTGGAAGGTTTCAAAGCTGATCTGCTCCCCTTTCCCTAAGGCAGTGAATTTCTATTCTAAATTTAACAGGTTGACTTTTATTGACCAAAAAAAGACCTCAGATATTTAGGACCCTTTATCTGTTGTTTAATCTGTTGTGAAATCAAAGTCAATTGCTGAAGTAAGGACCTTAAAAGCCTTCATCTGGAGGTTGCCACTGATGCTGTTTCATCTCTGAGCACGTCTGGTAATCTCACAATTAGCTGATGATATTTACCAGTGATGCAGTCCAGCAACAGCTCTGCTTGAACTTCCACAGATGCAGCAGTTGGATCAAAACAATAAATCTCCTGAATCAAATTGTCATCGAGTTTCTGCAACAAAAAGAGGCAGTTGGTGGTCAAAACTCCAGAGGGTTACGGAACTGAAGGTGGCCAAGACAAGCAAACAAAGACTCAACGTTTTGAAGTCTCACCAGTTTACACTGACTCCAGTTCTCAACCTTCTCTGAGCCCTTCCAGTCTGGATGGAGAAGCAGCAGCACAGCTCTGACTATGCTGTGCACCAGGGCTGGTGGTTCTTTGTGGCTCTTGATGTCAGCAAAGCTCCCAGCACCCAGATTCTGGACATGCTCCCTCAGGTCCTGCAGCATGAACCGGTGGAACAGAATCCCTGCATGCCTCAAATTTGCCACGTGTTCTGCCTCTGGAATCAAAAGCAAACCTTTCAAGAAGCTGCTCAGAAACTTCTGCTATTCAAGAAATGTTATTGACTGAAAGGCTCTGCCCTCTTAATGATGAACTCTTTGTCTCTTTGATTGATGTGTACACAGCCCAAGAAACTTTAAATGAATGGGTATGTGCTTGAGCAGGAGACAAAACCTGCCTCGGGGGCAAGCAGAGGTCCTGAGACCATGAACAGTTCAGGCATGCAGAAAATTCTGTAACTGTGACATTCACATTTTGATCTCAGTTGGGGCAGTCCAGAGGAGAACATGCTAGATCCCTGAAGGCAACAAAGCACCTTGCTTCACAGTGGGACTTGGGAGAGTCAAAATCTAAACACTGCTTAACTGAACTCTGCTAAGCACTTCGACTTGGTCAGGAGTGGTTCAATTGCACCAAAGGTTTGTCTGCCATTCCATACTTGTAGGAACAATACATTAGATGTGTTTTTACTGAGATGCTTAAGGAACAAAATCAGATAAACACCATCTAAGATTTTTTTTTTTTACTGAGATGCCTAATCTCTGAAAAACTCTCTTGGTCTATGCACAGTACCCAGTACATAGGTTGGTTCTGTCTCCTCTAAAGCCATCTTCAGTATCTCAGAGCAGGCAGCTTGCAGCATCTTTAGCATTTTCTGCAGCTCCCTGTGCTCAGGAGTTGGTAATTTCTGGTGGTGCCTGGTGTTAATATCAAGTATGCCAAGAGCTTGTCCTGCTAGGTCACGGAGAGGCACTGCCATGTGGTGTTCTCCACAGACACGAGTGCACACAACCTCTGAACTGTCTGTGCACTCAAAAAGGTAATCTCTGAAATGAGAGAAAAGAGAGGAAACGGGACTAAACTTTACCATTCTGATTTCTTTTGGCAATTTATTTAGCTTTTTTAAATAAGATGCCATTCCTCCTCCTTGTTAAAACAAAGGTATTACGTTACTAAATCATTGTTTCCTTCAACTGAAATATGTGCAGCTTTAAGTATCATTCAAGCCATACACAAAGAGGAGAAAACAGCACTGTGAAATGCAATGTTGCTTAGCCAAGGCAACTGCTGAAAATCTTAATTTAACAAACCTTACTTTACAAACAGCTCCCTGTTTCTAACTGTGTTGACATTTATTCTATAGAGTGTCATAAAAAGTAGAAACAGCTGCTGGACCAGCAAATGGCTGTTCAACCAGTGCTGACAACAAGGATGATGTGCTTAGAAGACAAGTCCATGAGGATCTTGGCAGTGGAAGGAAACAGTTGAAGGAAATGAGACTAAGATGGCCAGGAGAAGAGAGAGATGATTCTAAAGAGCAAACTGGTTCAGTGTAGGCTCAAATCCTGCAAACCTTTCACAGCAGATGTTGGGCTTGCTTGGCAGCTCAGCTGGTAGGCATTAAGTTGGAAGTTTTTGCACACCTGAGCTCAAAGAGAAAATCTTCCCCAGCCCTTCATCCTTCAGTATCACACGTGCACTCACAAGAAGCCTGGACAGTGAGAGCTGCAGCCAGCCACTCCTGCAGGGCTGCACTGCCACAGGCTTCTGGAGGATGCTTGATGCAGGCTGGAGCTGAGGACCAGGGCTGAATGGTTCACCTGCAGGTGCTGGAGCCTACCTTAAGAGGTTTTCTTTTCTGAGGAGCACAGGAGAGGTAGGAATTTCTTTCTGCCCTGTATTATCTGCAGGAATCACCTTGTGCAGAGCATAGTCCTGAGTCTGTCAGAGAGAAAAGAGAGGCTGAACTGCATCCAAGAAAGGAACTGCCAGTTTGGAGCTCAGAGAGGGAGGCAACTGTTTATTTCTTAAAGGAAACTCCTATGTACATTCGAGTGCAATGGGATGGTTTAAAGATATCTCCCAACAATGCTTGGGTTTATTCCCAGAGTGTATTCCTCAGGCTGCATGAAGAATGTGCCCTGGACCTCCCTCAGCCAGACTATTTAATCCACCCCTAGGCTCCACACTAAGGAACACCCACGGGCCAAGCAGAGGTTTCCCTTCTTTTTCCCAGTCCCCTTTCTCATGCCATGTTTGTGTCAGTTTGTGTCAGTGTGCCTTGACACGTGAAAAGCACAGAGGGGAGCCAGTGACCTGGCTATCAGGGAGCTAACAAGGGAACAGTGCAGAGCTGGAATGACAACAGAAAGCTGCCAACATAAACCATTCTTATCAGAGGAAGCAGCTGAATTATGGCTACAGCAGATGTCATACAGACTTTGTGATGACACTGGATCAGTCCTAAATATTGCATACACTTTCCATCTTCTGAACTCCCTTGGACATCAAGTGACAAGCTTCCCAGGGCCTGAGTGCCTGCTGAACAACTGGAATGTGACCTGCAGGGAGGGGGGCTGTGTTGCAAGCTGGCTAATTGGGAAGCAGCCACTTCCCCAGTTTTATTTACATCTTGGCTGCTGACATGAGTTCAGAATGAAGACCTAATACATGGGGTTTTTTTCCTATAAAATACCATAAATTTGATATGCACAGGATCTCTCCAGAAGAGCATTTCCCTTTGTATAAGTCTCAGATAGCAAAGCTTTAGCAAGGACTTGCAGGCTAATGGATGGATGGATGGATGGATGGATGAGTGTGGGATTTCCTTTCTCCATATTCCTTTCTCCCATGAAGAAGGAGCTATACTCAGTGCTTTGATCTGTTTTATATGGGAGGATGAAAATAATGAAGAGTGGCCTCTTTTACAGAAGGAAACTTCCCTCTCTGACTTTGTAACACTTGTTTTTTGCAGAAGCAGGCACAAGAATCTCAGGCAGGCTTCAGCTTTTATGATAAAACCACTGGGAAATCACAGGGTGTCCTCACTAAAGCAGCCTTTCAGCCCCTGACTGTTACAGGTCTGTGCTTACCTTATCTTTGCCAAGCTGCACCAGGTACACAGTGACAGTGTGGATGCTGGGTGCCCTGGGATACAGCCAGTCCAGAGCAGTAGCAGACAGCTGGATGACATTTTCCAGTGTGCAGATATGGTGGAAGGCTTTGCTGAATGCATGAGAAACTCCCTGTGAAAGTAGAAGGCTTAACATGAGCCAGTTGGTTCCATGGGAGTGGGGGGGGGAAATCTGGGGAAAAGTCCATGCAGGAAAATGAAGCAAAATGGTTGTAACAAGTTAGTTGAGTCAGGCAGGACTTGCCAAGTTGACAAGCGACTGTGAAATGTCCCTTATCAGAGCTCCAGAGAGTCCCAGCAAGCCCTGAAGCAGAGCGGGCTGGGTTCAGTGGCTCCGGCCAAACGGGCCGGTAATGTTGGCTTGCTGCGCTCCCTGCTGCCCGCACCGCGCACCCACAGGGGGCTGGTTCCAAAGAGCATCTCCGGGCTGCTGCGGCTTAGAAGTAGCCCACCATGTATCCAGTGAGATTTCATGGCATTTGATGGAAGCAAACACAAATAGGGGGTAGGACCTTCAGGAATAAAAAGCTACAATCTTTGGGCTATGCACAAAAGTGCAATTAAATTACGAGTCAGGAGAAACTTCAATCAATTATTAAGTGAAACCTGATAATCAATTACAGATGAGATGCTAATCAGTGAGATATTGATGAGCTGTTCTGCTCACACTACTTTCAGCATATGCAGTAAAAGGGGCCCACGGTTCTTTTCTTGTTTGTACAGCTCGTGTTTCCTTAGAACAAATGAGAAATGCCCGTGGTCCCTGCACAGCTCTTTGCAGAGTGACTACCAAACCACTTTCTGAGGGTGCCCACCTGGTAGAAACTGATCTCGTGGGGCACAAAGACAGTGTTCTCACACTGGGCACGAAGAGTGTCAAGTCCTAGAATGCCAAAGACTCTCCAGCAGGGACCGTGCACTGGCAGGACCAGGAATGAACCTTTTCTCTCCTCCTCTGGCCGGTCGTAGTTCCAGAAGTGGATATTTCCATGGAGCTGAACTCTTGGAACATGGATTGGCTTTCCCTCTTCCACAGCTGCAAAGCTGAAACAGAAAGTGGTGAGGAGGTTTGTTCAGAGTAGCAGAAAACTTTTAGCAAAGCAAGAACTGCTGCAGCTGATCTCTCCTTGCTTTTGACATCAGAGAAGGCAGGTGTTGGCTCCTTACTCTGACCACACCTAGCAATGCCACGTTTACCACTGGCATCCCAAAGTCAGGGGTACTAAATAAGGCACTTTTCATCCTCAGGATATTTTGAAAATATCAACTAATGAATGTTATGAAGGGATAAAGTCAGAAGCAGCAGTTACATTTAATAGAAGAAACAGTATTTAAAGAGACAAAGATGTCTAGCTTTTGGAAAGAGAAATAAAGAAGCATGAAAGCTGTTTATAGTGTGAGCACTAGGGAAGGAAAGGCATTGTTCTCCACAAATATCCTGTGGATGTAAACTGGAGTAAGGGAATTAATGTTTTTTGAAGAGGAAAATGTAGGCCCATTATAACAGACATTTGCTAAAGGATGAGATTTATTAGTCTGTGAGCTAATCTCCCCAAGGAAAGGAGTGAAATCCCAAACAGAGCAGTTCTAAGTAGACAATAAGTGTAAGGGGCACGTGTGTGACAGTGAATCACTCCCCAGAGCTCCCTGAGGAGCTTCCCCTCTGAAGCACTGGATTACAGTGCACCCCAGACACCACCTGCTACCCCAACATTCCAAAGAGACACAGTTCTTTGCAGCTTTTCTTACCTTACTCCTTTCATGTCTCTGTACAGTATCTGGTTGAGAACATAGGGAGCATCTTCTGAGGTACATGCCACGTAGTGGAGCTGAGTCTGTCCCTGCCCCTCTGAGAGCTGCTTGGCTTCCAAAAGGGCAATATATGCACTGAGCTTCTTGTTACCCCCATGGGCTTCTGCATCCTAGCAACCAAATGTTTGTGTTACATTAGCCCTTGGCCATGACCCTTATTTCATGTACTTAGCACTAATGTTTTGCTGTGGTGCTGCCCTGGGTCACTGATGCTGAGACCACGCTACAGGCAACACCACTTTGGGTTTGGGTTGGCAAGGAAAGTGGATTTCTTTTCCTTCTGCTAATGGAGAGCACAATAATAGAAAATATATTAAAAGAATCCATAATCATAACGTGTGCCTAAGCAAAACTCCCTGCACAAGAGACTCCCTGGGATGAGTACCTGGGACAGGGCTCTAAACACGGCTTTGTAAACGGGCTCCATGCTCCTGCCGCTGCTCCCGGCTGCCTGCTGGATCCTGCGCAGCCATTCCCTCCTGGACGAGCTCTGCAGGTGCTCCGCGGGACTCGGCTCCACCCTGGTGGTCAGAAACTCCACCAGGTCACCAACAGCTTCGTCCTCTTCACCAGAGAGCTCAGCAGCAACCAGCTCGAGGAAAGCCTGGAATGCCTGTGGGGACAGCTTCCCCACCCGGCTGAGCTGCGGGAAGCGGGAGCAAAGACTGCTCTTTGCTAGGGGAAGAACAGAAAATACATCAGGGATAGAAAAGAAGTCATTGTATTTGAATAAAACTCCTCTGCAGCTGCTTGCCAGCAGCCACCAGCCCTTGTTCCAGCCCTGGAGCCCCGCTGCCCCGCTCTGGGCTCAGGGGGGAGCTCTTGGCCAGGCTTTGGGAGCAGAGATGCGCCGGGATTCCCCGGGGCTGGGCTGGGCTGCTCACGCTGCCGACCGCCGACTAAAGCTTGCAGTGTTTCTTTTGCACCCCCATTTCAAATCCTGTTGGACCCGACGAAGTAAAGAGAGTGATTTGTCGAGCTGCTTCTGAAAGAAAATGCTTTGATTTAATGGTGCACAGGAGCAGGCAGGGAGCTGTCCCCATGGCCTCCCAGTGCACCAAGACACTGGTGTTCATGGGAGCAGAGTCTTCTCCTTCCCCCCCCAAAATCAGGGTCATTTTATTGTGATATGTGATTTGAGATAAGTAGCAGGTACTAAGTGGCTCCAGTCGTGGTGGAGCTGACTGTGCTGTTTTATCCTGCACATCATCTAAAAAATTCAGTCTTGTTTAATTTCTTATTTTCTGATAGAAATAGGATTGAGAATTTTCTGATGGTGTAAAAACGTTTGGATTTTCACCTCCACTTTCTCCTCTCTTTGCAGGAAGAGATGAACAAAGAAATACACATGGAGCTGAACATGGCAGGATGAGTCCCTCCATTACTGAGCCAGAGCACAGTGAGTTCTTTTCCCCATTATATGTGTAATGTTACACTTCTCACTTACAAGGAAAATCAAATAATTCTACCCACTTTTCATGCTGTGATCTCATCTAGGAGTGCAGTGTCTATGAATCCTTCCCCCAAACCTGCTTGTTCCATGATGGCTGTGAGAGATTAGGTTGAAACTGCTAGCAATGGTTTTTCTGTTGCTTGTAGGTGGTATTGATTTTGCTATTCTATCTTTCTATGTATTTGTGCTTTAGTTTATGAGCCCTTCATGGAAGGGACTGTGTCCTTCTATATTTCTGTAGTATGCTCTGGCATGCTTTGAATGCAGGAGAGCAGCAAACAGCCAGGTTCTGTGGCTGTGCTGTCTGGATCAATGCACTGTAGCCTGCTGCTGCACTCCCCACCCCACCACCAGCTGCCTCAGTGAGCTCAGGAATAAAGAGATTCTGGCTGTTGCCAAAACGAGCCCTTTCCAATAAAGTGTGGCAGAACATGAAAATACACATGGAGATTAATAAACCCCCTCTCCACCCCAGTGCACATGCAGAGATGGTCTTAATTGCCAATACAGTATTGCACAGCACCCACATCTGTGTATGTGTGAGGCTGACAGATCCAGGGCAGCACTTCTGTCTGGCCCAAGGCTACTCTGTCAAGGACCAAATCTGCTAAGTTTATTCAGAGAAATGAAGCCACAGAGCAGTGAGACTTGAAGTTGCTACTTAATTGATGAGAGCTGTGAAACAGTCTGGATTTCTAAAGGCTCTTAGAAAATCAGGAAAGCTGGTGTTCTCCCCTGTGAGATGCACTGCTGTCAAATGCATCTATTAAAAGCCACTGCATAGCACAGACAGGCAAGACTGGAAGTGCCAAACAAGTCCTCAGGCTTCACGTGTGTTTCTCACATCACAAGTGCACACTACAGCTGAAATAATTCTCCACATTCCAGTGTCATGGAAGAACTGGGCTGCCCCTCTGACTGGGGATCTGTCCCAGGGGGTCTCACACAAGAGGAGGGGATGGAGTTATTTAACAAGTGGGTCTGCCTAGCTGTGCCTCTGCATTTGATGCAGGATGCTGTGTGTGCTTTTGCCTGCCTGCAAAGCCTGGTGCCTGCCAACAACTTCATCAGCACTGCCACCCAACGCCTCACGGCCTACTGTGCTGACATTGCTCTCTGACAGAAGAGCTCTTTCCTTACCTTTCCTCACAGCCTCTTTTTCTATCCCTTCCTTGAATGTGTTCAGAACAGCATCCACCTCTCCCAGGTCCAGGAAGCCAGAGGCATTGCTGTCCCACTTCTCAAAGAGCTCTTCCAGAAGCAGTTTCCGTTGGGCCACGTGGCAGCTGAGCTGAACCTGCAACAGGGAGAACTCCTGGTGCTTAGTGGAAATATGGAAATACATTATGGAAACACACAAATATGGAAAATACTGTATTTCCTATGGGTCAGAACTTGGACACAGCTTGGACAGAAATCATTAAACTTGGGAGGTATTTGGTCACATTAAACACAACCTACAGCTCATTTTTACCAGCAGGAATCAGCACAGGGTTATTTCCCAGTGAACAAACAAATCCCACGCTGGATCTAAGGTGAGATCAACTCAGGCAAGGGCAAGTTTCCCAGAATACAAATGTCTTCCCAGCAAGAACTAATCACATCCTTTTTAGAGATACCCAAAGATGGGAGAGCTTGTATTGCCATACATTGCTATTTTGCTGGTGCTGTCCCTAAGTGTGTGAGCTCCAAGCAAATCCATGGCCATTTTGCCCTTTAAAGCCAGTGTGTGCACAGCACACAGTGCTAAATGGCTGGAGTGGAATTCTCTCAAAGGCCAGAATCCTGGCAGCATGTGCTGTGTGCAGCATGAGGACAGTGGAGCCGTCAGCTCCAATATCTCACCCAAATTAGGTCAGCAGCACGGGGGGAAAGAAGTCTAAGAGAAATGCAGCTATGGAGGCTGCTATGGCCAGACCCAGCACAAAAACCCTCTGAAGTGACAGGAGACACACTGATGCTGCACAAGAGGATACTGATGAAGGGGGATATCTTTTTTTCAGCAGATGGGAAGAGCATCATGTAACTGAAACACAAAGAAGCGTGTGCACACTCACCTAGAGCCATGCACAGAGCAAAGCCAAACCCACTTGTTTGAAAATCCTCCCCCAAACATCCACAACCTCTCATGTACATACCAGTGCAGTAGGTCAGAGATCAGGTTCTTGGCTATTAGAAAGGTGAATAAGCAGAATGGAATGTTTTGAGCTCTTTCACAATTAACTGTCAACCTGCTGTCTGATTGAGTCCAGCTCTGGAACAGACAGCCAGCCTCTTACAGGGTGAGTCTGTCATCACTTCTAGAGCTAAGGGCTAGGGAGGGAGGATCTGTATGAAAACAATGGGGTAAAAGGTCTCTTGATGAAATAGAGAATGCAAGGCAGCAAGTGAATAGCTCTGCCAGCAGGAGATTAGGAGTTGACTTTGTCAGTGTTTGTAGGCATTCACTTGGTTTTTGTTTGGACACAGGATCAGCAAAACTTATCAATATTTACTTTTTCTAGTTGTTCCTTTTTCTCCTCCTCTGTCTGTTTATATTCTTCTTTGATAAATGCAATAAACCTCTTCAAAATCAGCAGAGAGATGTTCTCACCAACAAATGTCTCCATAAGCTGTACAAACTGTGGCAGGTTGAGGCAGCTTTCATCAAAGGCACTCCTAGAAAAAGAAGCCTCATGGTTCTGAATCTCTGCCACGATGGGATGTAAGTCTGAAAGGTAGAAAGCAGTGGCAGTGGCACAGGAATCCTTACAGCTGGTGACGTGGCAGATGCCAACCCAGCCCTGAATCCTGCACTTCCTATCTAGTGCTGAACTCACTCCCTGCTGACTAAGGGCTCTAATCTGCTTCTTCCTTCCTAACAGTATCTCTCCAGGTCTGTGCTCCAGTCTAGCATGGGTGCTGTCAAACCACCAGGTCACTTCAGTGGGGTGAGCTGAAGTGACTGTTATCCAGCCAAGACAACACTGCTCTTGTCTGGAGGTCAGCTTCAGGAATTCCTGTTTGTGTTCTTGCCCAACCCTTCAGCTCACAGCAGTACAGGCATGTCTGCAGGCACTCCCAGCCACTGTGTGCCCAAGGGAACACACAACTTTGTGACCAAATACCTGGAAATCTAGTGTCCTCCCACTTCCAGTCCTCTGGAATTCTCACTCCGTAGCTGCTGTAGCTGGAACTTAGGTCAAGAGTCAGAAGCTCATCTGATTAAAGATAAAATACACCTTGTAACCAAGGTTTCTTTTAAAAGACACAAGAAGCAGCTTTCCTAAAAGCCTTTAAATACATGTATCCAAGAGATAGCTTCTAAAGCAGGTGAAAAGAGCAGTCACCTGACCATGGCTCTTCCAAGTGCTGGCTACTTTCAGGTGGAGAATCCTGTCTGTCTGAGTCTGCTGGACCTGCAATTTTAGAAAGAAATCTTCTGTGACCCAGAGTTTACCAGTCTGAGCACCCTGCTGATTCATATGCAAAATCTACCTCTGTGTCTCTGGAGTTACCCTTGTTCTGAGCAGTGTCTGGAAACACACTGAGAGAGGTGAGGCCCTGGAACAGACTGCCCGGGGTGGGGTGGAGTCACCATCCCTGCAGGGGTTAAAAACCCATGGAGACATGGCACTTCAGGACATGCTTTAGTGGTCATAATGTTAGGTAGACAATTGGACTTGATGATCTTGGAGCTCTTTTCCAACCTCATGGATTGTGTGAAATGTTGCTGGCTGAAGCTCATCTGGTGGGTGTCACGTTTCTGAAGCCCAGCTACAAATACTCACTTTACCAAGAGTAATATTTTTTTTTTTTTTCAAGATTTAAAATGACATTCAGACTTCTCACTTCAATCCACCTTCCTCTCAAAGAGCAGATGAAAGTCCTTCATGCCCCAACCAATTTGGAAAGTTCATCCAGGGAGTGGCTGAATGACAGGCAAGTGCTGTGTACTGGAAGCTAACCACAGTAGGTTCTGATGGGCTGTACCATCAGCTTTACAGCCCTTTAAGTAATAAGTTTGTCACTAGACTGCTCTGGCAATGCAGACCCAGATTTTGCAGTGTTTTCAACTGTGAGACACAAGGGTGTAGTCACAGAGCATGAGCAAGGAGGTTGGTCTTTAAATACCTCTCAGGAAACACACAGTTGCCCAACCAGAGCCTCCACAGAGCAATGTCCTTTGTACACAATTAAGACATAGGATAGTTCTTTGGAGACACAGTGAGAGATTAAAAGAAAAGGTTCCTGCTACATGATCTCATCATCTATCTCCCTATGGGCAATCACAGCCTAAAAATTACTGAAAGTCATTTCTCCATCTAATGTGCTCAGTCTTGTTATACTAATATTACAGAGTGAAACAGAACATAAAGTTTCTCCTTATTATAAAAATGCTGCTGCTTCAGAAAGTCCTTCCTTGAATTAAAGAGTCTGCTCAGTGCCTTGAATACAGATCAGCAGCAAAGTGACTCACCTGCCATCCTGGGAGAGCAACACACTCTGAAACCTTGGCAGAAAACACCATGCTGAGAAGATACCAAAGCTTACACACAAAGGGTTGTGTATTCAGAACTCACTCACATGCTTTCCATAGCTTTGAAATGGGTTAAAAATGCACCTATGGTTAAACCTGTCCACGTGTGTGTGTTGAAAAAGATGAAGGTCTGCAAGAAGAAAGGGAATTCTTTACCTTTGCCCTCATTCTGCAGTCCTGTCTCCTGGCCACACTGGCTCTCATGCTGCCCACAACTCTCTTTTCTTGTAGAACTTTCTTGCACAACCTCTGCAGTTGGAGGATCCTGTTTTGAGTCAGTGACATCCATGTCTGCCACAGCTCTGGCTTCTGAGGTGATGTTTGTAGCTCCAGGTGTTTGTCCTGAGATTGCACTGCTTGTCTCTGCAGTCCTGCTGTCCTCCCCCTGACTAACCTGCCCTTCTGAGCCAGGTTCTCTGCCCAGGATACAAGAACCTTCTTCCCCATTTCTTTCTGTATCAGGTTCCCTACCCTGGCTAAATTCCTCTTCCTCCAGCTGCTTTTCAGATCCAGGTTCTCCATCTTTGCTGAGACTGCACCCAGCAGAGGCTGATCCTGGGGAAGCTTCCTCCTGTCTGTCTGTACCTGCAGACTCCCTTTGCCTCTCAGCTTTGCTGTCTTCATTTCTGGTGGATTTCTCACCATGTGTGGTGTCTCCATCCCAGCCACTGGCTTCAGAGCCAGTGCTCTGCACTGCTGAAGTGTCTTTCTCACCTTCCCTTCTCAACTCAGCACCACTTTCTGCTGCCTGCTTCTCTTCCTTAGAAATTCCTCCAGTCTCAGTGTCACTCATGCCCACTTCTTCCCACAGACCTTCTTGGACATCAGGTCTCATCCTGTATGTGCCTTTTCTATGATCATCTACAGGTTCATGGGACAAAGGCTCTCCCTCAAGAATTCCTGGCTGTGCCAAGGGTAACTTCTCACTGAATTCCTCACAAACTTCCTGGTCAGCACCTCCCCATAAATCTTCAAGCTTCATCTCTTGCAACTCAATAATTGGCCCTAAAATAGAAAAAAACCCACAAGCCAAAACAAAACAAAACAAAAGATAAATTAATAATTTGCATTGGGTGTGTGTTCTCTAGTATTGCATATGAAAATTTAAAGTAAAAGAAAAAAGGTATTCCCAAGAAAACACAAACTATCAGAAAGTACCTTCTGCAAACATGCATCTCAGGAACACAAGTGCAGAATTAAGTCTTTTCCTGCAGAGAACTTTACTTCTTCTTGTGAATTACATCATATTTCTTTGGAAATAAATATCACATTTCATAATTCCCCATACTAAAGAAAAGCTGCAATATGCCTGGCATTTGATCTTAGTAATCAATGTCTAATATCTTAAAAACATTCCACTGCCATGGAGATGAGTCTCTGGGTTTTTCTGTTATCTTTCCATATTCCTGGAGAAATTTTAGTGTAAACACAAAATTGACTTCTAATATTGCCCATTAAGAAAGAACAATTGTTGCAGGATAAAATGACTTCAGAATTTTGTAGGAAGGAAAAGTTTTGGATGCTGAAGTATTTCTGGACATGGCACCACAGTTTGTTTGCCAATGATGGTGTCAAGGCCTCATCTGGGCTCCTTTTTAGCCTCACTCCATTTCTGGTAACACTTCTAGATATCAGCTATAGAACCTCACATGTCCTCCTGATGTTTTAAGCACACTTGAAATATATATTCATATATATATATATATATTCCCATAATACTTACACTGCCTTGGGTTGCAGAATCCCCTCCTGGCACTCACAGGGCTCCTGTCATAGAAGTCTGTCAGCAGGGCAAGTATTTTTTGTCTGTCTAAGAGACCAACCTAGACAAAAAGGTTACAATTATTGTCTTTTTTCCTCTGCTTCTTGGGACTTTCATCAACACTTGCATTGCTGCAGAGGGGCCATTAATGAAGAATTACCTGTGACTGAAAATTACCCATTACCAGAACAACAGTATACATTTCCAAGCAGGGAATTTATTTGATAGAGGCAATCCTTTTTTCCCTCTGGGCTTAGCTGGAACTCCTGATACATTTCACTTTGCAGTCACATCCTCTTGCATATTCTTGACAAATTACAGTTGGATGCTAGTAACCACTCCTGCCAGAGGAGTTCTTCATGTGAACATCAAAGCTTCAACATTTCACACTTCCAGGAGAGATATGGATTGCTTGACAGTGCCATGGAAGGATTTTCACATCTATTATGGGCTGTGCTGTGTTATTATGGTGGTGTCTGCACATTGGAGTTTGGGTTAGTGCCCCATCTTGTCCTTTGCAGCATTATGTATTGCCTGCTGCCTGGAACATCACTAGTCAAAGAACATGAGCTATTGTGCCAATGGCCTTGATTCCCTTTCAAGGTTCATACACATTTGGCCACAGAGGAGGGAGAGGAACCTGTGGTTGCAGTGCAGAGGAACGTGCAGAGTTTACCACATCCCTGCTGCTCAGAGCCAGTGCCTGCAGACAATAGCACCAGGAAAAGACAATGAAATGGAGCATTTCCAATCAGGAAATGGTGAGTTTCACAAGTCCAGCAAATCTAAACAATTGCAAGTTGTCCATTTGATGATGAATCACCCTTGTCATTATTTACATCCTGCCACCTCTAATCTCCCAGCAGTTAATCACAGAACAGATTTAGTTCATTATTTCTAACAATTAGCTTTCCAACTGAATTACTGATTTCCTTTTCATATTTTGCTCTTCAAGACTGAAAAAATAGAAATTTCACCAGGATTCTGATTCTTTGGGCATTTTTTCTATCCTTTTGACTAGCAGAGTCACATTTCTTTGTACTCTGTGTATGACTGAGGCTGCTGAAAGACTCCTGCCCATCAACCCTTTGTGCCTAGTCTTGTCAGCAGGACAGGTACAGCCTCTGCTCTGATAACAACAGGCCATCTGTGTTTGTACAGCCACCCAAAACTTGTCTCCACTCTCAATGAGTGCCAGCTTTCGTGCTGGCCTCATTCTCTTGTCACCTGGATATTGGCAGGTGATGATTCCCAGTGGATCTGTGAGTAACTCCTTTAGCAACAAGGGCTGAACTAGACCTGCCATTTGATCAGTCCTAGGTCAGTGTTTAGCTGCTTGATTGTTTGCTCTGAAAATGTGATGTACCTTAAACACCACAGGATGCTTGTAGCTGAGCAAGATGGGAAGAACAGTCATGAGAGGTCATGAGAAAGGAGACTTTGGTGTTGCTGTCCTGCAAGAAAGGTAATCAGAAGTGGCTCCAACTTCATTCGTTTGAAAACTAATCTCTGACTAAATCCAGTTCAAGATCCCAGGCTTGAAACATCCCTGCAAATGGATGCAGACTCTGTTGTAATGTATAAAAGCAGCTATAGGTGATCCATGTGAGCACAGAGAGACAATAAGCTTAAAATTGACAGAGCTCTTGACTTTTGGGGCATTAGAGCAGCAATTCAGCTCTGCTCTGGTATTGTCCTGGCAAGTTTCTGCTGCACTGTGTAGTCCAGGCTGCCTTTGCTGAGCTGCCATCCTTCTGGATGCTTGCATTTGAAATCACAATAATGATCATGTGGATACCTTCTAATTTGAGTGCAATTTAAACACTGCTTTCTCAGCTCTCTGGCCCTAATTGCAGCTGACTGGGGCAGCCAGCCACGCTCCCCGTGCAGGCTGGGAGAGCTGCCTGCTTCCAAACACGTGGGAACTGGGAACTGAAACAACTGCCTTGCTGGGCTTTACAGAGTGACACCTACAGGCTGGGGAGCACATCCAAGCCATAGAATTCCTTGGGTCAGTTTGCATCTTTGCAGTCCACACTGCAGTTTAGCCAACTCCCTCTGCAGAGCCAGGCTACCTGGGGGGCTAGAAACAGCAGCTCTTGTGCTCTCATGGTGTTTGTCTGGGCAGGGGTGGCATTTGTGCTGATAGCTGCTCACTCCTGTGTTGTCCTAGTGTTTTTGGCTCTTTGCCTCTGAGATTCCACTGGAATTAGTAGTGTGGAGATGGTGATTACTGCCACAGAAATAATAGGAAGAAAGTCACATTAAAACATGAAAGGGAAAGGAGGGATCCTTTCAGAATGCATGGCAAAGCAGGACTTTGCTTTACATCTTACTCTGCCCAGGAGGATCCCTCACAGCTCTTCTTGACAGAGCAATAGGAAAATGAAATATCTTTTATTTGAGAAGCAGACACATTTCTCTCCTCATCCCTGAAACAGCAGCTTGGCTGCTATTCTCTGAAGCACACCACTGGTGTTGAAACACACTCTGCAATTCCATTCTCTGGATGCAATGGCTTTGCTAGCAAGGCAGTGTAGAGCACAGTTCACTCTGGGTAGGCAGAAAGCACCACCAGAGGAGTGCTGGATGGAATATAGAATTTATGCAGGAGAGAGAAAACTGTGGGATGATGGCAACCAATTGCTGGGGAGTAGCCAGAAACTGCCTGGCTGAGGCTACTCCAAACCAGTACCATACTTTTGAGAGGAAGACCAAGTTTTTAGCAATAGCTCATGTCATTGATTCTTCAGCTCCTACTATTGACTGGGTTTCTAAAAAGTCTGTTTTTTCTGTTTTTTACATGGGGATGGAGGTGTATCAGAGGATGATAGATGGAGTTTAGAGCTGCTGAAAACCAAATTACAGCTTTTGAGTCCCATTTCCAGCTCTGTAACTGACTGTGTTTTAATTTCCTGGCCATAAACCGTGGCTGAAGTTCACAGCACTTTCCTCAGAGAAGTTGTAAAGATAAGATTATTTTGCATTTTCAGTTTAAACGATGAGATTTATTGATAGAAGCCTTAGAGGTGTATAAATGAATGCAACATAATTAGTGCAATATATGTTACTATTGCAGTAATGTGCACATATGTTAAGGTCAACCTATATCCAATTATCTTTGCTAAAATACATCTGAATAAACAAATGAGCACCTAAACATTCTGAATGGCTGTGGGAACAGGTAGTGATCAGCAGCACTAAAGACTGGTTAATTACTTTTCCAGAATCATCAAACTTCATCCCCAAGGTCATTTAGTTTGTAATTAGCCATCAGGTTACAGGTTATTGGCTGTTGCTGTGTCTAAGAATGATGGATTTGAAGACAGTGCAGCATCTATTGTCCTCTGAAATAATGCCAAGTAAACACAGAGTATCCAGAGTCAGGGAGGACATCAGGAGAGCAGTAGAGAAATACCAAACTGGGAGCATCACTAGACTGAAATGAGGCTGAGAGCTGCTTTGCCTACCTTCCCACAGTCACAGTCAAAGAAGAGACCAGCAAACATTTGCCTCCACACACCACGTCTTGCTGCAGCTCTGGAGTCACCAGCACACTGGTGGAGGTGCTTCAGGAACCCTTGGAACAGGTCAAGGGTCAGATGTTCAGTGTAGGAATGGACATACTATGGAAAGAGAGAAAGCAGCAGTGAGAAGTGTTAGCTTTCTTTCAGGTACTTTCACCTGTATTTGAATGCCTAAAAACCCATTGTAGTTTCACCTGCTAACATGATGCAGATTTGCTGCATGGAAGCTGCACTGCCTGCCTGGTTTGCTTTCAGAAGCAGCAATATTCTCCAAAGAATCTGTGCCAGGCACTGCACAGATGCCTCTGAAACCAGCTCCTTTCCTGGCCCAGGGGTCACTTCTCATGTGGTGCAGAGACGTGAGCTCCAAATCCCTCCTGTGAAATGCCATTGCTTGGGGAAGGCTGTCTCAGGGAGGAGAGAAGTTCTCCATGGTTTCCTGCAGCATTTGGTATTCTCCACCTGATTCCCAAGGAGGCATTTTGAGCCATTATTTTTTGCAGAACTGCCAGTCACTCAACTCTGTAATGCCACAAAATGACCCTCGCCCACAGCTTCTGTGTTTAGGGAACCAGTCTGGATACAATAAAAACAGGCAAGAACCTTTGCAAAATGAGCTTGCTGTCACCTAAGTCTTCTGACACTGAGAACACTCCTGACTCCAGATTTATTTTCAGTTCTAGCCCTGCAGACACTTTAACACTTTGGATTTATAGCCATGTGGTTTTTATGAGCAAAAGCAATATGGTTCTAAAAATGTGGTGTGCATGACATAAATAATAATGGCCACCAGAACAAACCACAACCCCAAAGCCTGGGATGAATTATTGCAGCAGGTTTCTGGAGCCAGCCACAGTAACAGGGAACCCATCTGGTTAAAAAGAGGAATTTCCAAATTATAGACTGTTTCCCATTATCCCATTTTTAGAGTGTGGATACCTGACATGAGTGCTGGAACATCTGGGGCCTGATGAAATGCCACAGAGGCATGAACAGACTGAGAGATGAATACAGGTTATTAGTATTCATGTCTATTTTGCACCATTCCCAAATAGATGGGACAAGTGGTGAAGAGAGGAAGAGCAGAAAAGCCTGGGCCTGGGGTGTGGCTGGTGGGAAAGAATTCCCAAGGCAAGGGGTGGCTTTTCTTCACCTCAGCATAAAAAGAGAGGCCATGAGTGGGCTGGAGGGAGGGTGGCAGAGCTGGGGCTGCACCCACCAGCTGTTCTGAGCTGGCACAGCCCAGAGCCCTGGGAAGGATGAACCCAGAAGGTGACAGCAGCTGGGAGGAGGCAGCTTGGACAAGCAGCTCTGCTTTTTGTGTCACCTCGATGGCACCTCCAGAGGCTGGTGTGTTAATTCTGCTGTCTGACAGCTCCTCTGGGAATGTGGCAGATGGGGGTGCTCAGCTCTGTGGGCAGGAGGAGCTATTGTAGAGTCAGAAGCTTTTCTTAGCTGCTGTACACATCATAAGAGTACATTTATTTATTATTAAGCAAGAGATGTTGACACCCATCAGAAGAAAGCTGGCACACCTCCTTCTTGCCAGCCAGTGAGGGACCTCACTGGTGTCTGTGAACCTTCTCACCACTACCAAAGGATGCCAACAACACCAGTACCAAAGGAAACCAACAAGCTGTGAGGTCTCTCTGCTGAGCTTCTAACAGCCTTTAACCCAAAGCTGCTCTGAATTCAAGGAAGTAAAAAAAACCAAAAAACAAAAAACAGAGCTATTTAATTTTAAGGCATCTTAAGGTCCATTAAAAAGCAATGTTTTCCACATGGCAGAGCAGCATGGAGAAAGGTCATCTCTCTCTCTCTGCTGTTGGATGCTGCAAACTGATGAACAAAGGTAAATCTAGCTGAGGATTAGAAGCAGCTCCATCCTGAGAGCAAGGCCTGTGATGATGGAACAGATTCCCAAGGGATGTGCTGAAAGCCTCATCATTTGATTCAATTAAAACTGGACTGGAAAAAGCACCAGAGAACATATTCTGGGAACAATGCTGCACTGCCTGGTAAATTAGAGTTTGCCAGTCCTGGTCTTTTGTAGCTCTGATCCCTTGTTGTCATATCTTGAATTCAAACAAAGAGTAAACAAAATAGATTTGAAACCCTTTTTCTAATGCTAACAGAGTGTGTGTTCATTCAGTGCTCATCCATGTGCCACAGGGGCTGGGGATTGATGCTGCATCCAGTGACAAAAGCAATTCTCTGGGCTCCCACTATCTGCTCTAGTTTTCTTAATTAAATGCAGCTATTCTGAGGTGAAATTTGAAAAAACCTCATTTCATGCTCAAAAAACCCTTCACCAAGTTATCATAAAAATGCATCTCTGTGCAAAATACCAACATGTGAGTCTCCTGAGGGTGAAAAAGGCACAAGAATCACACGTGGTTGCTTGAAATTAGTCTCTGCACAGCTGCTTTATACCCTGCTTTTCATTACTGGAACAGCACCCACCAGTGCTGCTGCCACTGAGGCTCTGCCATGATTTCTATTCTAAACACCCCCTTTCACAGGTTTATTAGGTAGAAATGTCAGGCAAAGGCTTGACCTGGAGAGTTTTTCAGTAAATACAGTTTGAAGTGATTTGGTTGTTTTCAGACTGATAAAGAGTCATGTAATGGGGTGAAATTTCCCAGGGTTTATTGGTCCTGGTGAGTTGGAAACACACTTCTGATGCTTTTCAGTGACAGCTTTTGATTTTCAACTGCATCTTTTTCAGCCTGATGATGCTTCTCACACATTTATGACACTTGTTGCAGTTTGGTTCAGGCTAGCAATAGCTCAGGGCAAAAATGGTAGAGCTGCTCATCCCAGCTCACCCCTAGTTAGGCCTTGCCATGGTGAACAGACCTTGATCAGAAATAACAACACTCTGGGGATGCCACTAATTCCATCAGGCTAATGGTTATGGGGGAACATCAACCCTCAGCCAGTGCACAGTGTGAATTCACAAGGGATTCAGGGCTTTGGCATTCTAGAGAGGGACTCAGAGGGACATCCTAAAAACCACTGCTCAGGAGGAACTTGTCAAGAGAGCAGCACAGGCTGCAGCTCTGAGGAAAGCAGAACACTCCTCCCTTGCTGGCCAGAATGGAAGTGCTGCTGGGACAGCAGAGGGTGGGGATGGAATGTGAAATGAACTGATACAACAGTTCCCTGGGATGCTGCAGCAGTGAAACCCTTCACTTAGCTCAGCTCCCCTCAGGGAAGCACTGCTTTGTGATAAACACCATATTCTTATTTCATTCCTCACCTCTGTGAATTCATCTTCATTTAGGTTTTTTTCCACGTCTATGGTTTCCAGCTTCATGTCACAGACTGCTATGAAAAATAAAGATATATTGGTTTAGAAAGCAAACTGTGGTGGGTTTTATGATTGTACACATTTTTTTTTGCACACTGCATGTTAGATTAACTTCTCATGCTGGATTACATTTCTTTGAGGTTACCCTACAGAGCAGCTGAAGCATCTGGCTGTATAGAGACTGTCTAAATCTCATTCTTAGATACTCCTCTTGCTAAGAATCTACACTTATCTGTTCAGAAGTGTATGGTTTTATTTATTCCTGGCATGTGTTGATGGAAAGGGAATGGATTTTAATGGTACTTACAGCTGTGTGAGGGAATAAATGGGTTTTGATTTAACAAACAGATAAATCTGCCTTAAAACTCTGTGGACATGGATCCTGCCTTGCAAGAGTAGAATCTAAAGATTGTAGTGATTTTCCCCAGAAGCTCTGTGTCAATATTTTTTTTATGGATAATGATATGCAAAACCATCTTTTAGTCAGCTTCTGGGCTGCTCTAATGGAACTGGGAAGAGATGTCAAATGTCTACATAGATTTCTGAATGAGGTCTTTGAGCACAGACATGCTGTTTCTGTTGGGCTTATTTTTTATTGTTTTGTTCTTTTTTTTCCATCAATATATCAGGAGTAATGAGAAAATTTCCCATAGAATGCATTTGTCTCTTGTCAGTTCAAACAGTTCTAACCTGTACATTATCTTTATGAAACTATAAAGCAAAGCTTAATGTCCCATTACTGTATTTTGGATGCTATGAAATGAAATACATGAAGAAACCGAGCCACAATATCAGTGAAATATGACATAAAGCACTTCCAGCATCTGGAGAGAAGCTTCCCTTCTGAGTCTCACATCCCAGTGCCTGTTTGCACTGGAGAGCTGCAGCCAGCACAGCCAAGGAACACAGTGGGCCAGAGCAGATGGATGAGGTTGATGCAGCTCTTCTTGGGAATGGTGGTAAGCACGTGGCAATGGCTGGCTAGTGCAGGATCTGATCTTTCTATCTCTCTGAAAGCTTTTATTAAACTCATTTCCATACCTTACAAAATCATATTCATGAACCACATGGTGGGCCAGCCTATTTGCAATCTGTCCAAAGGTTTGTGCTTCCCACCCCAGCTGGTGGAACTATCCTTTCTCTCTTATCAATTCCATTTGCAGTTTGCATCAGAACTCAGACCACAGAAATAAAACTAAAGGAGACAGATCAAAAACTCACCTTTTCTCACATCTATGTGAGCAGAAGGAAAGACATCTGGGAAAGACCTCAGGGCACTCTGAACCTACAAATCAAGTCAAAAGCCTGTTTCAATCAGAACAACAGGTAATTACTGAAATAAATCACCCAGAATAATGAGTTCTGTGGGACAGCCACATAGGGTGGGCCCTGTTCTGTGTGGACCTTGTTGGGGTTGTGCTGTGAGCAACCACGGGACAATTTCCCAGGGGTTTGGTGTGACTGGTAAGAAAGATGCTTGTTCTAAGAGAGGTATCACAATTACTGAAATTTCATCTTTAATGAGCTGCAGAACTGATCTGTGTGAGTCACAGGGGCAGGAATAAGATTTAATGGAGGCCCCAGGAGAGCAAGGGTGGCTGCCCCAGGCCTTTCATCTGAGGGATGACCAGCTGCAGAGGAGGACACCCAGTGATGAGGTAAGTACCCAGCTACCTCAGGACTGTCTAAGCACCTCTCAGGGCATTTAGCTTCCCAGAAGCTCTGAGAATGCATCACAATCCTGCCACGTGCCTGTGGGGAATGGGGGTGTGGTGAGGTTCAGTGCAGACAACAACCTGCACCCTGGCTCTAAGGGATGTCAGAGCCATGACCCATCCTGCTGCTCCAGGCTGCCGTGCCCTAACACACACCTTCCCACCTGGCTCACTCCCAGCAGTGTGTTAACAAGGACCAGCCCTAGTTACCAGTGCAGCTGGTATCCTGCCACTGATATCCACTGTCCACTCTTTGAACTGCTTTGCCAGCTCCTCCTTTCTCCTCTTTTTCATCTGAGCCTTCACCTTCTCCACATGCTCCCTGGCCTTACGGTTGTTCTTTGCCTCAGCCTTCATGGTGGCCAGCCTGGAGGAGATGGGAATAGGGTTTAGAAAGATACCAGCACAAACATATTTAAGATCCATTAAGCCTACCCCAAAGTGTATAAGGAAAGGAAATAACTTTTTACTGAATGATTTTGTCCTTCTGGTGCAAACACATCTTTTTTTTTCAAAGAAATACTTGATGCTTGAGGCATGAAATTACCAGTGTGACTACTGGACTAGATATTGGCAACCTGTGTTTACAGAAGAGGTTGGGTATTTCTATTCTGACATGTGTTATCTCCTGAAATCTACTGTAACTATGAAAGAAACAACCTCTGGAAATCAAATATGTGCATGTGGAGAGAGTCTCTTGTAGAGTACACAGTAGAGATGATGGGAAAATCATCTGTACAGTTGTCCCAGTTGCTGTTGTTTCAATAGTGAGACATTTTACCTTCACATCTATAAATCTAATCACTTATTGTGTAGATGTCCTTCAATTTTCTTTCCATTTTAGCAGGAAGAGAGGTGCTTAATTTTGCTACACTTGATTTACCAACAAAATTGCATCACTATGCATTTATCTCAAAGCCTAAGTACCATTTCACATAAGCACTTCACTGGCAAAAAAACCCAACATTCAATGAAATTTCTGGAGCAGCCTCACACAATAAAGTCCTTAGTGCCTTAGGACAGGGATAAAGCACCAACCTCTCCATCATTCTGAACACATAGAGTTGCAAGCTTGGACTAAAATCACCTCCCTTTCTTCTTCCTCCTGTTTTCTTTGTTTCTCTAATCACCCAGCCATGTTTTTCCCAATCCTCCTTTTCACAGGACAAAAGAACCAATAAAACTGATCCCATAGGACTCATCTGCTTTGGTCTTGACTTTTTCATTTATGAAATGGAAACGAACCAAAGAAGCCTTTAGGAAGTTCCAGATGCTGAAAGCTGAAGGAGCAGCTGATGTGAGAACAGGTCCTGCTCATGGAGGCTGCTGTAACTTCCCCCCATGGACCCCCCCTGTGCCTGTCACCCCACAGCCAGTCAGAGGAAGGGGAGCTGCCCCTGTTCTGTGCCTCAGAACACACTAGTTCAGAAACTATCTTAACACTGCTGCTGCCTTCTTCCCCTTGTTTCACATGTGAAGATGAGCTGATCCTGTCCCTGCTCTTTCCTCTTCCTACGGGGTCATCCTAGAGATTATAAACCAATTATGTTTTCTTTCATGAACAGCAAGGCCTGTTTGACATGGCACAGCAATCTGCTTTGATCTCAGGCAGTTTTATCACTAGGTGCTTGTTCTTCATGGCCACTTCTCACAGTGGTTTCTTAATGAGTGATTGGGCTCCTTTATCAGCCGTGGGCATTGCACGAGTGCCTGCTGAGGCAGGTCAGCCTCGGGCACTTTGATAGCAGGGGAAGGGGCAAAGGATTCTTCTGCCTCCTGCACAACAGCCAAGAGGAGCTGTGGAGCAGCTACCAAGCTGAATGGACTCATGGATGTTTTTCAAGTGGATGCTACAGACAGAAAGGGAAGAGCAGAACATTTCTGGCTGCAGCTCCTCCTCAGGAGCCCCCTGCAAGCAGAGCTAAGGCCAGGCGAGGAGTTTGCCAAGTGATTCATTTGGGCAGTGGCAGTACAAGTTCCACGTGCTGCAGTTTGGCTTTCATTCTCTTTCTGTGGAGTTCTAAACCTCCAGAGAGAGCTCACTGCAGTACCAGGCACTTCCAGAGGGATGAGGTGGCAGCGAGGGTGACTTCTCCCTGCAGAATCCAACATGTTTCTTCAGGAAGACAGCTGCCTGACTCCCACACGAGGCCGGGTGACTCAGGCAGAAGGACTACCAGCCCTGGACAAATAAAGCCTCTGTTCCAGGTATCAGTCCCTCTGCATGAGGAATTTCTCCCATCTGTTCTCCTGCATGCCTTGGCTCCTGGGCAGGTGGCACTTAAAGAGAGACTGGAGGAAGCCTCAGAGCTGGCTGAGGGTTGGTAAACTCTAAATAAGAACCTGTGGTGTAATCCTGCCTCTCCTGAAGGTAATGCCAAGGCTCCTGGGAGCTCCACTGGAGCCAGAATTTCATTCCTCATCTTTCTAGTGCTTATATGAGAGATTTGAGGCACTGGCTGGCATTTCTCTCTCTATTATTGTGGGCTTTTTTCCTGTTTAGAAAGCCAGTGCCTCACATGAGGAGCTTCTGTGCTACATGGAGTCAGTAAGAGCCTCTGTGCTGCTGTGGTTTAAGGATCCTATGCAAATACAGCCATCAGAAATATGTAAATCCTGAGCTGCTGTGAATGCAAATCCCATGATACCACCACCAGCAGATAAGCAAAACCTGCTACAGCTATGGCTACAGAACCCCCCGTGGCAGTGCTGTCTGCAGACAGATTGATCTCTACAAGTCTTGATAGTCACTTCTTTTGCATCAGCTCTGATAGCTACAAATTGAGAACCTGTCTCCAAATGTAAACATGAATTTATCAGCCAAGGCCAAGATAACATGTCACTCGTGGCCAACACTTTGCATTCTGCAGGAACATCTGACCTCTCCAGAAACAAGCTCTGATTCATAATGAAAACTAAGAGTATTTGATCAGAAAAATCAGTAACAACAACAAACCCCAAACAAACAAACCCAAACCCCAGGAAACAGCATGTGTCTTAATTCAACTTCTGCAAAACCAGAACAAGAGATGGCTCTGAAATTCCTGCATCCAGGTGTCCCTCTGTGAAACAACACAACAGTGAAACTCACTAAAAAACATTTCCCCAGATCATTTTTCTCAGTGGATTGACACTGAAAAAAATCAAATTGATCTGATTTGATCAAATTTGCCAGATGTCTGCTTATGAATTAACCCTAGAAAAGCTGAGCAGCTGCACACTGACCACAATCAGTCAGTTATCATTCTTTTTATCTGTGGGGAAGATAGGTAAGTGACTAGATGAAATTCACTCATCCCACTGCTTTAGTTGTGTTCCCACAAAGCACATTCCTATGAACTGCAACAGTCTGTGGACTGGAAATGCAGAGAGACAGAAACCCAGAGCAGTAGGGAGAGATTTAACATCTTCTTTATTCATTATGATACTGGGAAGCTCAATTATCTTCATTTAGAGTTTCTGCCTAAGACATGTCAACACTTTACTTCCCTGATTCCTGACACTGAAACCAATTTTCAAGCTGTATGTACTATTTATGCAAATGCAGGAGACAGGCACTCAAATAGAAGTCATTATTCCACAACACTGATAGAATAAAGTGATCTAGTCATGAATGAGTAATTTTGACATCATTCACAATCACCTCTAGGTCATCTATAAACTCCAGTGTTGACTCCTCTGTTTTTCTGAATAGAACAATGAAAATGGAAGCATTATTGTTCACCTAATGCACTCTCATTCCAGCCTGAGCATGGAACTCCCTTCCAATATTCATTACATGCTGTACTAAGGCAAGCAGCCCAGAATACACTTCAGAAATAAGCAACATACTAAAATACAAACCAGCTTCTACTATAAAGGGAAAAGAAGAATCTGAAAGCAAAGCTTAAGTCAAAATCTCAGGAGAAGGAGTTTCTACAGTGTGCCAAGGCAACACTGTGGCTGGTTTCACTGGGAGAAATTATCCTGAAGGAGGAAAAATGGTATCTTTTTAGTAAGTTGGGAAGAATACAGAAATGATCAGAGGAGTTCACAGAGCTCTGACACTGACACCTGTCCTAGAGAACTGCTGTCACGAGCCTGAGTGGGTTTGACAGCAGTTTGCATTTTATATCACTAGGACAGAGTCTAAACAAGAGTGAGAAACTTGTGAAGGGCACAATATTGCCTGAAACAGGAACAACTGGTGTTCATTTTGTGGGACATGCTCTGGCATTTGTCTTGCCAAGTGTTTAGGATCCCCAGCACCAGCTCTGGCTCGACACTGCCAGCCAGGCTGCAGTCACACAGGGAGCACCCACA
>JAOEGS010005920.1:17266-32793 GCA_025447755.1 Corythornis vintsioides | reverse complement strand
CCAGTGACAGGACAAGAGGCAATGGGAGTCAGTTGGAGCACAAGAGGTTGAGGGGAAACACAAGGAAAAACTTTTTTACCATCATCATGTGCAGTTAGGCCTGTACAAAAATATGCACTGAAAAATAATCCATCACTTAATTCTTCACCTGAGAAGCCTCAGAAATGTCAACACTCCCATTTTGCTCAGTGTTTAAGTTCAGTTACCAGTGACAAATAAAACTGAAGCAAATGACCACAATCAAGTTACCTCTTCAATCTGCTTATGATCTTTACTTTGATTTACAGCACATGTAATACAAAATAAATAGCCTGAAGCATGTTGTTTCTAAGTACTCTGAGCTATTTATTTTTCCCTTAACATTCCTACTCCATCTCAGGTCTTTCATTATGTGAATTCTCAACCTCACCTTTCACTGACATTATCACAATCACCTACCACATAGTTCTTAAAGGTTATTATCATGATGCTCACATGATATAATCTGATCACTACCAATCCCCATTATGCATCAACCATTGTGTTCCCAGACAGGAGTGACACAGTAAATCAATACATGAGACACTCCTAAATTACTAGTCTACAGCACAGGAACACTCATGGCTGGCAGTTCAGCAGAGTATCAGGTATCTTCTCTTTGTCACTGCAAATCAAACTTCTGTTAAAGGAAGCTAGTATTTCACATTAAGGACTCATTAGCCATACTTCTGAATCAGCTTAAATGACTATTTTATTGCTACAGAAGTGATAAAAGAAATGGCCTTTATTAGAGAAACATCATCATAATTGATGAAGCACTTACTCTTCCAGACCTGGTGTTCCCTCTAATTACACTTGAGTCAATTAGAATCTTGCTACAAGCACAAAGGGTTGGTTTTCTGCTCATTTGCCAAGACAGCTAGACAGCAGCCAACCCTGGTAAAGGACAGCATTGCCTACTTCAGTAAAGTGCTGTCCTCAAAACCTTTCAGCAAGCTGGAAACTGTTCTTTGCTAACAAAATTATACTGCTCACACAACAAAGCTGGACTCTCTTGCTGGCAGAGACTAGAGATAACAGCAACATATTTATACCCAGCTGCTCAATGTAACTTTAAAAAAAAATCATTGGCTTGTGTTAGAGTAAGCAGTTTGGAGAGCTTGATTTTAACCTGTCTTACCTTTCAATTTCATTTATATACTTTTCCTAACAGTGAATTCTAATGGAGTCCAATATGCAAACTCCCTCTGGCTCCATCTTTGATAACAAGTGTTCTGGGCCAGGAAGAATCAGATACTCAGCAGGCAGAAAACAAAACTCACATCTTAGCTCAATACTGAAACCTGCTGAAAAAGCAAGACAAACTTAATTAGAAAAGGCATTAAACAGAAAAAAAAATATTTTTTTTTTCCAATACACCATTTACTTTTACAGTACCTATTCACTGTCAAGGCAGACAAAGCCAGTAAGATCAAAGCATAAAAACACACTTGAGATGCAAATCTGACTGCTTTTATTCTAATACTTCCTTGTACTTGTGTAGGAAGCTTGTTTCCTATCAAGTTTATTCAATATTCTGCCTACATGTGCTTCACCCTCCTGTTACATACTCCAGTGAAACTCTGAGCCTCAAGGAAGATGAGCTGGGCAATGGATGAGCAGCTGGGCAGTGCTGATGGATGAGATTTCTTTTTTTATTTAGTGTAACAGAGCATTGTTTCCCAAGCCTTGCAATAGGTCTTTCTTTATACATCCCTTTAATCTTCTAAAGGCATAATCCTAGACAGTATTTTTCTCCAGAGCAGTATATGGCTTTTTTTTACCCCTTAGTAACAGTGGGTGGGATGAAAAAAAACCCAACTAAATAAATGAAATGTGTCAGTGTTAATAAACAGAAGGGCTGAGGTTTTGCTAGTTTTATTGGCTCAGTCAGTATAGTGTAATGTAAACTAAGCCCCATGTCAAGAAGCCTGAAATGAGTATCCAATGCTGTCAACCACCTATGATTAGAAAAGGTTAAATAAGTGATAATTAGCAGCTTTTTTGACATATAAGCTTGTATTGTTTATGGGATGTTTCAGTTCTAAAAGCATTATTACAAGCAACACAAATTATTCCCCAAAGGAAACTCTTCTGTCCAAATGAGCCCAATACTGCATTTATAATTTATTATACAGGTCTGTTAAAAGAAAATTAGTAATAGCATGAGTATAGATAACCCAATTACAAGAAAGGCTTAAAATATGAACAGCAAGAAGTATACTTCCTTAAGGAAATAGTTCAGATTTGGTAGTACAGTTAAGGCTATAAATGTCAAGAGCATAAAAATTAAGATGTCTGTGGCTGGAAGAGAAGGAGTGTTGAAGAGTGTTGCTCTGAACCATCATGTAGCACAAACCAATGTGACAGGGAGGTTTCAACTGGAGCACAACAGAGATTTAGAACTGTGTTTATTTCTAGTCACTTTTGTTTGTGGAGAACTGAATTCAAGATAAGAACATCTGCAAGGAAATATTTATTTTCGTCCCCAAAAGAACAAAAATACAACTATTTTCTTTGTGCAAGTTATTGCCAATCAGGACAGTGCATTAAAGTGACAGAGAAGTCAACACCCCTTAGGAAATTTTAGATGCTATTTTTGAAAATGAAAGCTTAACTGACAAGAAAATAAAAGAGAATCAGAACAGGCTAAACGTATTATGAAAGACCAAGGCATCTTTAACTGTATCAAATGATCTACTCCAATTTTTCATTTAAGACAGGAGAAAAAAAAAAGCACTAAGTGCCTCCCAGGGTGGAGAAAGAACCCACTACTACCAGACATTTAAGACATTCAAGACCTGTGTGGATGTGTTCCTGGGTGATTTGGTCCAGGTGATCCTGCTCTGGCAGGGGGGTTGGACTAGATGATCTTCCAGTTCCCTTCCAACCCCTAACATTGTGATTCTGTGAACTTAAACATAAAAACTCTGAATATTTTTGTGGCATAGTATACAAATCTACAAGACACAAACTGTAAAAATCTTTGCTAACCTGAATGGTAAGAAATAAATTCAGGCTGGAAAGAAAAGCTGGGAGTAAATTGATCAGACTGATTATCAAAACTCTGTTTTAATATTATGTGCATTATTTATATGATTGCAACAGGTACTTAGATTCATTTCAGTACAAGGAAGGATAAAATCTTCCTCCTTTTCTCAGCCATAAGTAGATCTATTTGTAGGCATGCATACATATATACATACATATGTATACACACATTTTAACTATTCATAGCACATTTGTTTATGGCATATAAATATGCACAATCAAATGACAGAGATGCTAGCAGAGAGAAGTGTAAATGAAATAGCTGCTCCAAGATACAGAAGCAGATAGTGCAGAGGTATAAACACACTGAAATTGCTATGCTTCTGTTGGCAATTGCTGTCTACTGAGCCTACATCACTTCTCTCTACAAGACAAAAAGCCCCAGCTCTTTAGACAATAAATCTAGATGCAAGCAAGCATTACAAGTCTTCTTTGCTAAGATATTTTGGAGAGAAAAAGGGAAACACCCTAAATTCCAGATGTGTCTTCATATAAACTTGGCTTAATTTCCTGTAAGGTATTAAAACACCTAAAAAGACAAAATAAACAAACCCAAACAAACCCCAAAGAGTAGAAGAAAGTAAAACATAATAAATAAACCTACACCATAATGCACACAAACCACAGAAGTCTTCTTCTGGAATCTCCAGTTTCTAATGATAGAATTCAGAGCATCCATACCATGAGTCCTATGTCAGTTCTAGTCTCTGTATTCTCATGGAAAACAGAGTTAGAAGTGCAGAGCCAAGTGAGTGCATCATCTACCCTTGAAAGAAATTAAGGCATCTGGAAGTCTAGGAAGACTTTAAAGCATTACACAAGGTTTATAAGATCATGAAAGTAGTGAGTAGGATGAATACAAAAGTGCTAACTAAAAAGCAGTCCTAAGACTCCTTTGGGGAAATAAAAACAAACAAATAAAAAATCCCAATCAGTAACACAAGAGATATACAAATATTTAGGAGACTCCTCAGCAGAGAAAAATCTAATTTTTCAAGCCATTATTACTATGCTAGGTAACATCTGTGAGATATACAGTTTTCTGCAACAGTCTCTTTGTGAAAGAAAAGCCTCTGCAGATTGAAGATTAATTTACACAAGGAAAGGTTTCTGAACTTTTTTGCATGAGAACATCAGAAAAAGAGCAGTCAGTTACAAGGATTATTAAAGATAAATAATGCTAATATTTTTTTAGTAGTGCTGAGTGACAGAGTCAATGAGTAAGAATTCACTACCTTTAAATGGTCTATCCCATCTATAAAATTAATTTGTACTATTTCAGTTTGTGCTTAAGGGATACAGTATAAAGTCAAATTCTTTTTAAGCTAGAGGTAACATGATTACACAGTTTTGTTCTATGTGTAGTCCATTTCACAAAGTCTCCACAGTAACTCCTGCTTGTGGCAGTGAAGTCATTAGGAAGATTGATTGTTTTTCTTTTTTTTTCTTCAGAAATTCAGATTTCTGAGAACATTCAGAGCACAGATTAATTTCCTTCCTTGGCAAATATTCCAGCCCTGAAGGATATTGTTCACATCTCCACTTGTTCCACTGAAACAATAAATATGTTGTGAAGCCATTTTCTTCTCCCCAAAGTTTGCCTTGACAAGTTGCATACTATGTGCCCTGCATATTATGTGCATTATCCTCCTAAAAGAATATTTATGGTACCATTAACTCAGAAAAACATACCAAATCAATTATTCTTTCCTGATTACTGTAAGGCACACTATGTGCAGCATGTATAATAAATGGAGCTATAAAATACTTATGGTACAAGGAGTTTCTCACTAGCATTCAATCTGCATTACCAAGGAGTGATACCATATTCCCTCACTGAGCTAAGAGCCAGGAGGAATGAAGCAGAGATTAAACTTAAAGATGAAGCAGAAAACTGATTGAGAAGCTCTACTTAGTTCTTAATGCAAGACTGTGCAAGGATCCAGAGATATTTCTGCAGATAACTATTCTGGCTCAGTAATGTCATTTCATCATGAACAAAGACCATATTAGAGAGCCCATGAGGAAGATCCTTGTATCACAACCCATAACAAAACCTTTTACACCACATCTGACTTCATGAACACTGCTAATTATACCATGTAGATTTTTTTTTTGCCTGCAGGGATTTCCATCCCTCTTGCAAGTGAGCTACTAGCAAGCAAACCACTGCCACACCATCCATCTTTGCTAGAAACTTATGTGATCATACCTTTTTCCTCATTCTTTCCACACATCAACCAAAAATATTCACAAATTACTGAAATTGCAGACAGGTCATAAAAATCCTACATGTCATTCCTAATATCAAACATCCTGTAGTCACTACCATCACAAGAACCATAGGCCACATTGGAAGATGTATGGAACATGAGTGCATCTTTGCCTCAGTGACATCATAGTTACTTGCTATGCCTTCGATGAAGGATAGGTATTGGAAAAAAAACCAAAAGTAGTTTGTATCCCTGAGATTTACTGAGGTTTTTTAATTGTAGCCTTTTGTAGATGAAGAATAGCAATTTTGTGTATTCAGGCAAACTCACACTTTTTTTTTTTTTTTTTAATATCTTATTACAATTTTCTGGTATTTTCCATTTCTCCATGCCCAAATCTTACTAATTTACTGACAGTTTGGTCTGAAAGGAATGCAAAACCAGCTGTTTAAAAGAAATTATTGTTCCAAATCATGTAAATATTCACCCTCCAATTTTAAAACAGTTACGTTTTGTCTTCAAACAAAAATACCTAGATTCATACTCCTGGTTATTTTTTTAAACTATTCTAAAGAGCCAGCTAATATACTCATGAAACTAAAATATGCACATATTTATAAACTTACCAGTTTAAGCACTCAATTACTAGGTCAGTAATCACATGCATGAGCAGCTGCTAAATGGATCGTTTTCCTACATGAAAATACTGTTCAAAAATCATTTTTCAAGGCTGCTCTTAATATTGCAGGTTTTCATGAGGAGAATAATGTTTAAGTAATTTAATTTTATCTCTTAGAACCATGAAACTTATCAAGGAAAGCTCCTTCCTTCAGCATCAAATGAAGTATATCTTTCTGAATGCCTGAAGCCTTTCTATATTTATCTATTATACAGAGAAGTCACTGGTTAGTAAACAGTGGTGTGCATCATCACATACATGAGAAAAAAAGTGGACTCTGAAAAGGTGCTTAGTCCATGCATTTGGATGAAAAAAGGCAGAATGTGTGAAGAAAGTTACACTGTTGAGAAACCAGTTTTCACAGTACTACAAATCTATTCCTACAGATGATTAAAGGACCTTCTAACTTTTCCTGTAGCACAGAATAGTTGTCCTGCTCCCAGATCACATGCCCAACATTAGAATAAATCTCCAAGAAAAAGTCATTTAGAGATGTTAAACTTGCTTAACACTGTGTGTTACTGTAATGGTTTGGACAGTTTTCTTAAATCTAGTGCAACAAGAACAAAGGTGTATAAGGAGACAAGAATGTATTAAAAAAAAATTATATATATAAAGAGAGAAAGAGGTATATATATCATTTGTATATGATGTAAACAGAGCAGTCTGAGTGTACATTGCCCTTCTCTCTGACGAGCAGCGGGGTGCCGGGGATACGTCAGGAGAAAGATGGCGGCAGACAGGCTCAAAATGGCGGCCTGGCAGATCTCTGCCTCTTGCTTCACAGAATCACAGAATGCCAGGGGTTGGAAGGGACCTAAAGATCATCTAGTCCAACCTCCCTGTCAGAGCAGGGTCACCTAGACCAAGTCACCCAGGAACAGATCTAGGAGGGTCTTGAGTGTCTCCAGAGAAGGAGACTCCACAACCTCCCTAGGGAGCCCCCTTCAGAATTCTGTCACCTTTACTTCACCAATGTTTAAAACTACAAAAGCAACACCATCAACTTTTTTCAGGAATCAGAACTTACACCCCTCAGAACCTTGTCCATCAGCCCATTACAGAGCCTTGGAACATACATGTTATAATTATTTGGAAACTTCTACACTGACTCTAGTATCTAGTAGCCAGAGTCACCAAAACCATTTGAAAACATGAGGACAAACAGTGGAGTAGCTGGAGGCTTTATGTGAACCATGACAGCAGATGGCAATACATCCTGGTCAGTTGAGTTGATTAGACATGAATTACTAGAGTTTTGGAACAGGCTCCCCAGGAACCACTTTTTTTCCACAAGGAAACACTTTTTCCCAGTGAGGGTGCCAGAGCCTGGAAGTATTCCTGAGAGAAAGGTTGGTGTCAAGCAGCCAGCAGCACTCTCAGAGTAGGGTACAAGTTTTTCATGACAGTTTTCTTCTGAAATGCACCAGCATTTCAAACTGGCTTCTTAAGATTTCTGGCTATTGAGAATTTTAATATCATCAGGAACACATTACCCTTGGGTATCAACAAAAATCTGCTTAGCACAGAAATAGGCCACTAACAGTCTGCAAATATTTTCAATAAACATTATGACTAAAGATCAATTCAGAACCTATTGGGAAAATAAATGTTATTTTAACAGTGTAATCAAATTCTTCAGTCAGATACAACAGCTGTCAGAAGCCAATCAGGTGAATTTCTATTGCTCTCACATACCCTCTCATATCACAATTCAGGAGCACAAACAATGTAATGATGGGAAAATTCTATTTCTATTATACTACTAAGATTTGTTATACTCACTGGGGGTATCAAACACATCATAAAATAATCTAAATATAAATATTACAGCACTGACATCTCCCTTAGCTAAAAGGGTAACAGCTGTCAAGGTTCTCACAACATTCCCATGTCAAGCTAACAGACACAACAGGATAAATAAAATGGAAATAGAGCCACAACTGTTCTCTGTCACTTGGGCCAAATGTCAGTCAACAGCTCAGGTCCAGGCTGTCAATCAGCTTTACACCTCCAGAAAAGGAGGAAAGCATACCTGTTATTTATTGGAAATAGCCCCCATCCCAGTGAATTCCCATCCCAAGCACAGGATAACAGATGAAGAAAGCTGTGTGGTCCACACCAAAACCAAGCCCGAGACCCCTCCTGCAACTTGTGAGAGCAAAGGGCTGACCCATCTGCCCAGAAGCATCCCCTGGGCCAGATCATGCTCCTGTAGCAGATTTTTTAAACCTCACATGAAACTCCTGAGGAAAGTAATCTTAAAAATAAGTCTACTTTGTTTTTATGTATGTCCTAGTAAAGGAAGTCATAGCTTGATCTTACTACCATACTAAAATACAAAATTGTGAGAATGTTTTTTTCTTCCCCTCTGCAGATAATCCTCACAAAGTTTAATGTGCATGTTTATGTTCTGCCTCAGGTTCTTCAAGTGCATTCACAAAAATATAGTGGTATGTAACAAGAAGAGGGACACAGAGATGTCAATAATCATGTGTTCTGATATGAAAGTACAAGATACAAAAAACATCAAATGAAGATTTATAAATACCTATCAAATCTGGAAAACCAAGACAACCCTCTGTAAAACAGCTCTTCCTTTCATTCTTGCCTGTCCTCTTCCTCCTTTTGTCAGCTGAAAGCAGAAAAGCACTTACACTGTTGAGATCAGTCTGCCTTCCAAACTCTTACTGCAAGATCTTTGTGCATTTCCATACGCATCGCTCACTAGCATCATTCACCAGAAAAGCATCTTCCCCCATAGAGGGTAAGCTAAACCAAAATGAAATAATAGATAGCTGTATTGTTGTTTGTTTCTCTATTTTTTTTCACTTTGAAATATTAAATGGTATTTTCCCTCCATAGTTATACTGATGCTGAAGTCTAATTCAGTTACAAACAGACACTAGGGAAAGACAGAGGAAAGAGACCAGGGTTATCTTTAATTAAACAGAAAACCTTCCAAACATTCACTTTCCCCATCACAGGTAAAAAAAACCCAAAACTCTTCCTTTCTCAAGGAAAGTCTCAAATGTTAACCAAAGCCATTACCTATGAGCAAGTGCTATTCCCCATAAACAAACATGGCAAAAAGTTCTTATTTATTCTAGCTTTGACTTCACTGACAGAAATGCAGCAAACTATTGCATGAGCTCATCTTCCTGCTTAGCTGTCTCCAGCTCTCCCTCTACCCCTGTCCTTGGAAGAAGTGAGAGTTTTTAACCAATGATGAGCACATGTCCATAGCATTACAGAGAAATTTACTGTGCCAAAAACGACAGCATCTGGTTTCCCAGCTTGCTGACTGCTGCACACCACTGCCCAGCACATGTGCTCTGTGTGCTCTGCAAGTGGGAGCTCACTTGCTCCATTTCCACAGGGAAGTACTTCCTCAAGTGCAGAGGGTGCAGCCAGCTCTCACTCAAAGCTGGAGTGACACTGCAGAAGTTTGTGGTCTGTGCATTCCTTATCTACTCTGCTGGCTGCTGCCCCAGGTATGGCTTCAGTCCAAACACTATGTCTAGACTCCTGAATTAATGGTGCCAGGAGTGTTCTCTGGCCTGGAGCCCTGCTGACACAGCTACTGCTAAGCTGTGGCTCTCTGTCCTAATCAGAGGCCTCCCCAGACTCCTCTGCTCTTGCTAAGCTGTGCCTGTCTGGGGAGGGTTTGGGTCAGTGCTAGGTGGTTTGGGTTAAACACTGCTAGGCATTATGCTGACAACAGCCCCGTGCAGACCAGCAAGGTGCAGTGCCCAGGGGTAGTCATCACTATATCAAGATGCTGCACCTTGGTACCCAAGCATAGAGAAAGGCACATGTGAGTTGGCAAGATAGCCAGACACCACCTCTGCATACACTATTAACACTAAAACAAGCAAAAGCCTAAAAGGACTTCACTGAAAAAGCTGCTAACTTAGTTTTAACCTTGACTGTCATTCTGTTCAGTACCTTTACTGCTGAGCCAGTGTTAAAAGTAAATACCAAAAAAAAAGGCAGCACTTTTCAAGGTCATGTACAGGGCTTAAAAAACACAGAGCTTAGGAAAAAGGGGTAGTCCACATCCAGGTATGATGGCATCACCAGCTGAACATCTTCGTTCTCTGGCCCCATCCCACTGCACTGAGAGATAAGCAGCTGCAGGAGGACAAAACTAGACCTTCACTGGGAAATACCCATCAAGTAACTTTTAGTCTCCTGCATCCAAAAAACATCCAGAAGATAAAATCTGGCATGTTCTGGGACAGACCAGGAATTAGGCTTTTGTCTTTCCTATAAAATGCCCTAGCGTCTGCACTAACCTCATGATGATGAGTCTCTGCACTTCCAAGTGTTTGGATTTGGCTAAGCCTGACTTGACTTGGTTACTTACAGGGTGGCATTAATTTCATGTTACATCCACAGAGCTGAGTCTCACAGCAGCACTCAGCCTCATATATCCTGGAAATGTCAACTCTGTGTTTTCTGCAGAACAGTATTAGGTGCAGTATTTGATATTTTTTTAATTCTGTCTTAACTAGAAGTAGAAATTGTCCTGGTGATGATGTTTTCCATATGCATTTGTACAACTGCCTGATCTCACTTTGTGATCTTAGATGACTTTTTAAGTATGTCACAACCTGGCTTTTTGAACTAGAAGTTACTTCAGCACTCTAGGCAGCAATACTGTCACAAATACAGATGTAGATATGCTAATCTTGAATGATTAGCATTGTTTTGGAATAAGTAAAAAACTGAGGATCAATTCCAAAATATCATAAAGAATGACTTCTATTTTAGCTAGATATATTTTTATCTATATTTTTATATGCCAATCATGTGGGATTTGTTTGATTTTTAATGACTACTCTTCATATTCTGTGCAATAGAACCCATGGAATCAATTTAATGTCATTAATGGAGAGATCAACGCAAGTGCTTCACTGAGAAAATACTTCCAAAATACACATTTTAAGCATCCATTTTGAATACAGGCCCCTTAAAAACAGGTATTTTGTATTCTAGCAAAAAAAAAAAAATGGTGCCTGGGAAGGGACAGACATCAGTGCTCAGGCTCTCAGTGGAACAGGAGAGGTACTTGAGCTGGCTTGGCTCTGAGAGGCAGTGTAATACTAGTGTTTCCAAAAAGGCTGCAGTAGTACATTTCTCAGCAAGGATAATAGGCTGAAGTACACTAATATCTCTATTGCTCTGGGGGATAAAATACCTGATTCTGCTAAACCAGGTATCTCTTCAGAAAATTGCCTTCCATCAAAAATTCTTCAGAAGTTCAGCCTGGCTTTGCTCAGCTACACCCCAAGATGCTGGAAAAAGCTGGTGGTTTAACATTTACAAATACATGTGAAAGGCTATTCCACCTCTAAAGCCTGATTGTTTTCAACCTTCATAATTCATTTTCCCACCTTCAATTCCACTGAATCTTTTCATCCCAACAGAAGACAGAAGAAAGCCTTCAGTCTAACATATTGAACACAGTTCTGAACTGGTGGAAATAAGAATCTTAAATATAAGGATATGCTCACACAGACTCAGACTAAGAATTAGTCAGATAAAACATTTTTTCTCCTGGAAGCAACCATCACACAAATGCTACACCTTTTTCTACTTAACAAATGATAACTCTATCTCTCCCCAGTCACTTATCAACTCTTGCCAATCCTTTTTCTTTCTCTCCACCATGCTCATCTTCATATTTTTATCATACTCAGACAAAATTCAAATAACCACTTTCCTCAAAATCAGTGATAACAATCTTATCCACCCAATTACTGACTTTTCACTTACTGACAAGATTTTCTCTCTTTTTTCCTCTTATAATCAACTTTTCAGTGTATTTTTAATCATTTGTTCAAACAAACCAATTTGAAGTGGGAAAAATCTTTTAGCTTACTACAGTAATTTCAAATCAGGTGTAACTAAATATAGTTCAGCTACTGTATTAGGACTAATCTTTCATGGAGTATTCCAGATTGAAAGAACCAGGTCATGAAGACACTAATTTCAGTCCTGGATCTACTCCCAAGCATGTCATTAAAACAAACAAACAATGCATATTATTTACTTGTTTAGAAGAGCCATACTGAATAAGGACTTCATACAGTCATTATGAAATGATACAGCTGTTCATGGTGCAGTCACCCTCTTCATTTAGTTTTTTATGTAACTAAGTTTATTTTTTTTGGCATCAGTACTCACCATTCTATTGATTTTGTGTAGTATATAGTTTACTTTGCATATTTAAACTCTCATTTAGAGTTTCTTTTTAAATGCATTTTATTATTGTGTATGCTCTTAAATGTCCTTTGAAATTAATTAGTTGCAAAGACTGGACACAGAATAGGAATCCTAAATTCAGGCATCCAATTAATTTGTCTTGCAGGAGAAACATGGTGGGAGAAAATACCAAACAGACTTTCTTACTGAGAACATATTTTACATAAAAAGCTAAGAACTATGTCAATCAAAACCACTAATTACTTTGGGCAGTATCATTCAATAACTGACACAAAAAAAAAAATCTAAATTTCAGTCATCTTTCAAAGTGATGCTGAAATTACATTTTCAACACAGATCATCTGAGCTTCAGTTTCAAATCCCAAGAAGAGCTCAAGTCATGTTCAGTGCCATTTGAGACTCAGCTGCACAATACATTCACAACTGTCCCACATGATGCTGAAAGCCAAAAGGCAACACAGAGGTTTGCTCACCTGCACTGCAACCCTCTTAACACAAAGCTTTTCCCATGCTAAAGAAAAAAAAAAAAGAAAAAGAAAAAAAAAAAAAGGTTTCTTATTCTGATTTAACAAAACATAAAAAGAAAAAAAAATAAAATAAAAAATAAACCCACAACCAACCAACCAACCTCCCAAACCTGCAGATCTGGAACTCTGAACATCAAGTGAATAGCTTTTTGAGCAAGGTGAGCTGAATTTCTCCCCAAGCTGTATTACAACCTCCTGCCTGCTTAAGCAGCAAACCACAGATGGGTACATAACAGCTATGCTCTTATATTTTTTTTTTTTTATATTTCTTATACACTTGCCTTTGTGATGAGCTGCTCTTTGAACATAATGGAGGTTTGAAAACTGGTATTTTTTGAAGGTTCCTTACAGGGTAAAAGTTGTGAAATAAAATGAGAAAGAATGACTATCCTGTCAAACACCTTCCATTATCCTTCCTCTTGTACAGAAGGGTGAGATTTTATAGGAGGTCCCAGGGATATGAACAATACTTGAAAACATACAAAAATAGCATGGAAGTTTGTCTTTTCCTCTTCTGTCTGAACCACAGTAATTATAGAGCATGATTACTGCAGCCCTCTCTCTTTTTAAGGTTCTTGGCACCCAAATTCCTTCCCCCAAGCATGTTAGAAACACTCTGCTTAAAGGTTGTTTTCCTTTCAGTCTTCCAAGTAACATTAAAGCTTGCCAAATTTGCTTTTCTTTGCAGAAGTATAAACGTTTTGTCCTTATTCTTTACAGTCCTAACTTTTTTCCTCCACAGACTTAGCCACTCAAACTTACAGACAAAACATGTAAAAAAAATAGAAAAGCTCTGGTTTCTACACCAAGAATATTGTGAAGTTACTCCTGATATTCAGAAAGTGTTGTAAAGCAGTATTTTAGTGTGAATTAATTCTGGCCAGCAGCTGGAATAAAATGCAGGATTTGCTAATGGCTTTTTTCCTCATGCTGAACACCTCCCTTTATAACCTCGAATGGCCACAAATCCAACCCTTGACAATTGACAACCCTTGACAAACTAGAAAAGAAATTAATTATTTTAACATCTTTTTAATAGCCTATTTTGTCAAAAGCTAATTGTTATCAAAATTGATTAAAAACATTAGTAGTGTGAATATATTTTTCTATAAAATGTGCATTTTTCCTATTTTATCACTATTAAACAATATAAAAATGCTGTTTATTACAAGTATCTAGAGTATAATTCATAAGCCTGGGAGATGCATATTAACTAAACAAGTTTTACTAAGATTTTATTGCTCTCTTCTCCCAAAAACTATTGTGATATTCTCTTTCAAAAACTAATTTAAAATTAAAAGAAAGTCTCTTTAAAGCTTTCTTCACTACAAAGATTGTGGTATTTGTTTCTAAATTAAACAGAATGCTATTTATGAAAATAAAACAGAATATTTCATAGCTAATTTACTTTCTCTCATAATATGGCCTTAAAGTATTGCCAGAAGTATTGTATTTAATCATAACACATTAGTCTTTCATTGGATTAGCAAAGAAAGCCTGAGTGACAGGCACGATAATATTGCATTACAGACATGGAAACATTCATATTTTCCATCTTCCTGGAAAAGTAGACTGAGCCATGAAAAATTAATTTAAATTTTTCTATTTTAAGCTGATTAATACTCACACCTGGAACACTTCAGTTATTTTTCTGTCTATGCAGTATAAGAAGGACAGTTCACTAATCAAAACCATTTCTGATTAAAAGGAAAATATATAGGAAAGTCAGTAAGATACTGAATGTGAAGAAACAGTTCACTCAATTCCTCTTAAATCAAGATTACACAGATTGAGCATAAACCTTTCCCACTGCTCATCTCTTTTAATCAGATATTCATGGCTACTGTATCTCCTTCACATGTTCTGATATGACACAAAATCCTTGAGAGGAGGGCACCAAGGTTAACCATACAAATCTTGATCCACATTAATCTTGATCACAAGTTCCAGAGGGCTATAAATACAATTTTACAAGATTTCTTAAGTAAAAGATATGGTGTTTAACATTTATTCTGTCTTTAATTTTGTTAGGAAAAAAATAAATACATTCTTTTCAAGTCTTTCATGTTAATAACACTATAGAGAGACTAATCCTAAGTGATGCTAGCAGTGCATCTGACTTCAACAGTACATTACCTCAGTATAGAATAGCTCAGGGTTTCAGTAAAAGATGCAAGAAAAATGTAAAATCAAAATGCATCCCATCACAGAAAATGTTTATCTTCCCAGCAGCAAGTCAGAAAAAAATAAATAAATGTTGTCTGTCCTGACCACCAACTTGGGCTTCTTGCACTTGTTCACTCTTGCTACCTCTGGTGTCCATCAAGCCCAACACTGCTGCACCAACTCTATCCTAGTAAGACAATGATACTGCCTTGGACATGCTGCACACATCTCAGTGATGGGCCACCTCATGACACACAAGCTGTAGTAAACAACAGTTTGTCTTGCTGCTGTCTGAGGTGCTGTCTACCTCATGCATTTCTGAGTTTGCATCATTTCACAGCATCTCAGTATCACAAAAATGGTGTTTTTCATGGTATTAATACAAACTGTCACTATACCCATATTCATGTTTTCTCAAAATCATGTGTATTATGTGAATTAACAGTTGTTTCACAGTGAAAAATCTACAGCGCTACGTGGTAAGGTGAAAGACAACAATGAGAACAGTCCTGACAGTACATGAGGAGCCCTCTAACCAGCTGTGTCCTTGGATCACAGAATCACAATGTTAGGGGTTGAAGGGAGCTAGAAGATCATCTAGTCCAACCCCCCTGCCAGAGCAGGGGCACCTAGACCAAGTCA
>JAOEGS010005919.1:29598-58777 GCA_025447755.1 Corythornis vintsioides | reverse complement strand
TGATAAGCTATTAAACCTTACTTACAGTTTCAAGACCAGAGTTTTCCAGCTGTTAACTCCAAACCCAATGCTCTTCAACTGAAGTCACACAACCTGTAAGTGGCCAGAGACCAGCTATCTCTCACCATCCTGCAGAAACTCAGTCCTCTGACAAAGCACCCAGAGAAGAGATGTGCTCAGCTCCTGAAAGCTTGGAATATCTGATATGAGAGACAGCTGAGCTAAAGGGATGGGAAACCCTTTATCTGTAGATCACTTAACCATCATCATTATTCTTCTTTAAAGAGTCACCAATAAATGCACCTCACCATCCAGGACACCACTCACCACAACACAGCTCTGCTGGAATACAACACACCAAGCATCGAGATGGGAACTTTTTTCCCAAATAAAACAAACAATATTCTGCTGAAATGAAAACTTGCTAAAAAGAGCAGTGATAATGAAACAGCTGGTACCAATCTGCAAAGACCATTTAATTTCCAGGAGGATGGGTAGAGCGCATCTGTTTAATTCTTGTTAAGGAACAGACTCCTCCTGCTTCGGTCAATGAGAACAGCACCGTGCAATAAACTGGTGCCCGGGCATAAGAGAGCTGGGAGTTCAGATTAACTCCAATTTATGCCCAGTAAGTTTGTACCTGAAGACATTGAGCAACTCTCCAAATACATGCAAGGATCTCAGCCTTGAGAAATACTAACAGTAAAAGACAAAGGAAGAGCACGCAGGCAGGGCAGCAGTCAGATTTGCCAAGCAGCAGAGAAGTAACTGGAAGTGCCAGAGATTGACAAAAGGACTGAGGAGATGGGATGTGACAAATCCCCATCTCAACTCCAGTGACACAATCGAGCATGATTTTGCCAGCTCCACACAGAACTATAATAGGCTGAGACGAGTATAAATTAGACTTGAAATCCAGCTCCCACTTTTTTGCAGCATCAAGGGCTGCTATTACTGTCTAATCAACCTCATGACAACTTGTAATTCTTAAAAAACTTCTCCATTCTGGGGAAGAGACAAAGTCTCCCCAGAGTGAGTCCTTCACCAGCACTCTAGTTGGAACCAAGATGCTTCTGTTTCAAAATAACCCTCTTGAGATTTATAATGGGATCTGGCCCTGCTCATTGACAGCAATTTGAAAGTGCAGCTACCAGACCAGGTCACAGCCCAGGAGCTGGAGGAAATGAGAATTCTACAGCAAACAGGAGTAAGTCCTCTTTCTGCACAGGTCTAGTCTCCACGTTTGCTTGTGCTTCAGCTGGTTTACTTGCTGATGCCTCAAGACATGAGCTCCCCTGAGAGATCAAGTCAGATTTCATACTTGGTGTGGGCACGCCTGCAGAATTTATAAAGCAAAGAATTAGTGCAGGCTGGACTTTGACATCTTGGGAGTTAGATTTATATTCTGAGGTTCTTTCAGCTTAACCTACACCCTTTTTTTTTTTCTCTTGTTGAAAGGCAGGAACAGATACCTAATGTTACCAAACAGGGTATTGCACACTGAAGCTGATTGTTTAAGACAATCCTAAGTAACCCATAATTCCACTGAAATTTCATCACTTCTCACTTCAGCAAGACAACCTTAAGGAACATTATCCTTAGAGCATGAATCAACACGAGCCAGCTGATGTGCATTTCGCATCTCTCACGTCTTGAAAACCCAGCTGCTGCTCTAGTGCACCAAGCACCACAGGCTGGTTAACCCCAAAGCAGCAGTGTTGTGCAGTGTGAACTCCAAGCAGGAGGGAGCACTCTCCTGGTCAGCCCATCTGGGACAGGGAGCTGTGGACAACTTGGATGGAGACTGCCCACCTCACACACAGCTACTGGGCATGTAATAAAACTATCTGACAGTATCAGCCAAGATCTGGTAATTTTTTCCCATCTCATTCATTCGCCATCACAGGCAAGATAAGAGAGATGAAATTAAACTGAGGCTATTTCTGTGACATGATCTCACCTCGTAACACCTAGCTACTGAAGGAGGTCTTGGAATGAACGTCAGCATAGCTTTAAATGCTATTTCTTGGCCAAGACTTTTTGGGTATGTGATGATTCCTGCCATTCTTTTACTTTGATATTTAGTATGCTCTGGTCCTTTCTTCACTGACACTTGGGCACTTTTTTTTTTTACCAGTTGGTAGTTCTGTTGATGCATCTTAGACAACTCCTTCCTTTTCCCCATTGATGAGAAAAAAAAAAAAAAAAAAGGAAGATTCATACTAGGCAAAGCTATAAAAATCCTTTTAATGACAACAATATCATTCAATCCTACACAGTTTTTAGCAGCTGGACTTTCAGGTATTTCTATGAACTACATTATCTGGCATTAATCAGCAGGTGGCTGCTTCAGATATAATTCTAAGAGTTGCATTTTTTTACATTATGGAATGACAGCAAAGTCTCTTGATATCACAGAATACTCATCAGCTGGGGCATCAAAAATAACCCCATCAGACTGACAAATAACATTCCATAAGGCACAAAGGAAAATGCAGACCTATGTCAGCAATTTTCAACCTGAAATCTGTGAATCCTGCATGTATAAGGACTACTTGTAAGTCAAGTGTCCGTTGGTAAGCTGCCTTTAACTGACTACAATGCACATACAGCTCAGCTGAAGAGCATCAGGAGTACACAAACCTAAGAAGGTTGAAAGAGCAATCATTCAGACATTTAAGTAAGAAAAACCTAAGGGTAAAAGGCCGCTTACACTGCAGCAGTGTTTCCACATAAACTACACTGGCTAAGTCGGTGCACTCTTGCATATGGGTGAGAATATGCTGCTCCAGCATCTGAGGCACTGGAAATTGATAATTTAGCAGGGGTGCTTTAGGCTGGAGGAAAGAATCCATCTTTCTTGCAAAGAATAAAAAGAAAAAAGAAAAAAAAAAGCCAAACCCACAGCAGTGCCAGGATCTAAGTTATCTGAAGAATTATTTTCCGCACACCACAAGGAGCTGAGCCCAAGGAAAACAAAAAGTTTGGGAGCCCCAGGCAGGCCCTTTCCCCAGCCTGTCGTTGTTTCATCAGCCACCCGACCCCGGCCCGGCGAAGGGGCCGCGCCGCGGAGCCCCCCCACCATGCTGGGCTCGACTCCGAGGGGCGAGGGGCTCTGACCTCAGGGGCTGCGCCCGCCCGGGAAACCACACCGAGCCCCCTGGCGCTGGACGCCAGCCGGGGGTACCCCGCACGCCCCCGCCGCTCCGGGAAAGTTGCGGCCCGGGCGGCCGCGCCGGGGCCGGGTGAGGGAAGAGGAGCGAAGGGGCGAAGCCAGGCACAGTGCCCCAAGGCCGGCGAGAGCGGCGCGGCTCCCACGTCCGACGCCGGACCCGGGCCCACTCCCTGCCGCAGGCCCCAGCCCTCAGCGCCCGCCCCGGGGTCCCCCCGCGGCCCCGGGGGTGGCCCGCCCGTCCGCCCCCCTCCTAGTCCAGCCCCGGCGATTACCTCCGGTGCCGTCCGAGTTCTCGTTGAGGCTGCCCGAGGAGTCGTGGTGGGAGCCCACACACCCGCCCATGGGGCCCGCCCGGCCCGCAGACCCGCCGCCGAGCCGCCCCCCCACCCCCCTCCCCTCGTAGCCAAGCTCCGCCGCCAGCCGGGCAGGCGCGATGGCTCCGGAGCCGCCTCCTCGGTCTGCAACACCGCCCCCGAGGCGCGGCCTCCTCTCACCGCCCGGCTCCGCCTCCGGCCCGCCCCGTCCCCGGGCGCGTCTCGGCCTCGGTCCCGGCTCCGGGCGGTACCGGGAGGGGGTGTGCCCGCCCTTTCGCCTGTCCTTGTGATGAGGGGGCCCGCAGGCCGGGATGGTCCTCCCCAGGGCACGGTACTGCGGAGCCCGAGGCCACCGCTCCACGCCCTGCTGGCAGTGGCAGGGCAGGCGGGCGGCGGCCCCGCGGGGCAGGGCGAGGCCGCGGTGGGAGTTGGCGGGAGGTCCTGGAGACCGCTATCGGCCTCGCCCCGGGGATCGGTTCGGGCCGCGGGCCCGGGCTCAGAGCGGACGGGAGAAGGAGTCGAGACCCGCGGGTTTTGTCGGGGGTTTGCGTGGCCAACTCATCCCACCTTCACCCGGCTGCGGGCTGCGCTGAGGCGCGACCCCGGGCGGCTTCCAGGCACGGAGGATGCAGGGGTCGGGCGAGCAGGGAGCCCCTGCCCGGGCCGGCTGTGTCGAGATGTGTTTGTTTTTCTGTGCTGTGCAGTGTGGGGCTTTCCCGAGCGTTCTGTGTTACTTATGTCTGTTAACAGACTGTCCGTTTAAATTAAAACTAAGCGAAATCGGTGTTTCTTGACCAATCTGTATCATTCAATCCCGAGAAGAAAAGTTTGACTTGTGTGTGCTGAATGTGTGTGTGCCAGAGGGGTTATATTATTTAAGTAGCAGTCTCGTGTGGGTCCAAGGAGTTACGGCTCATACACTATCAGATGCTTTGTAGCTCTTTGAAACAATCTGCTCTAAGTCAGAACACTGAAAAATGGAAGCAGACAGAGCAAAAAATAAGGCAGGGTAACAGACTGCTCTGGATTCCTCACACGCTCTGCTATACACAGCAGCTTAATGTTCTGATACACAAAAGAGCAGAAACAAAACCAAGCTGAGCATATATTACCTTCTGAAAGATGACATTTCAAATATTTTTTTTTAGAATTAGAATAGCATATCTGTTTGTAGAGCTCATAGTTACCACAGTGAAAGGTATGGATAGACAAATCAATTTTTCTGCCATTAATTTTCTCCATAATCTTCATACTGAAAGACCAACCAACCTTTGGGAAGGCACTTGTGTTGATAATTAAAATCCCAAATGTATGAGATAAACAGAGTGCAAAATGCTGAACACTTTATGATCTGAGAGCAAAAAGATGTAGAGCTGGTCTGCTCTAAGGGCCCGAATAGGAAGGTCAGGACTGGTAAGAAAACCAAAGGAATATTGCAGTCTGAACACGTGCACACTAACTGCAAGAAAAGCAACAATTCCTTGTCTGTGCAGAAGTTTAAACCAGATAAAGAAGTGCACAGAGCTCTGATCTTGTCGTTTTCATGGTGTAGTTGAGGTCCACACGGGGCGTTGCCTCAATGTTCACAGCTATAATCAAAGGTATGGTGGGCTTTTTTTTTGGTTTTAAGATAATTTGTTGAAAATCGCTGGGACTCTGCAGAAATGGAATAGTGGTTGCAAATCTCGATGAGAGTAGGTGTCGACGTGGGTGTATCACCAGCAGAGTGTGGTAATTCTGCAGAGAAAACACAGGCTGTGGTGAGGCACTGAGGACTTGCAGTCCCACCTCTGGATGTCATCCTGCCCTGTGTGCCCAGCAGCGCGCCCAGCAGCGTGCCCAGCAGAGCAGGCTCCACACAGTGTGGCTCCATTCCACAGCAGGCTGGCTGTGAGCTGCTGTGGGAACGGCCGCCGTGCGGAGACACGGGCACATGCGGAGCTCTGCAGTAACATCGCTGCTTCTTATTCTGCATGTTCAGTATTCAACTCTCTGATGAGACACCTCGTTGTTCTCACACACGCTGTAATTCCTATAGATGTATCTGTCTCTGTACAAACACTCAGGATGGGCCAAAGTCAATAGCTGCTGCCTGATCCTGTGCATCAGGCCGTACTTGCAACGCACTGATAAAGTACAAAAGACAAACCAAGACTTTTTCTAAACAAATAATCTATTTTCAAAATCCCTTTCCTTCTCAAAATGAGTTTTGAGAGAAGGCAGGGACAGAGCTTTGCAATCAGTTTCTGCACTCCAACCACAGCTCTGCTCTAGGTACCCACTGTGGCCTTGGGCAAGTCAAAACACCTCGGTGTGTGTTTCTCTCGGTAGATTAATATTTGTCTATGTATCTCTTGAGAGTATGGCTAGGATTAATTAATTCTTACTCTTTATTACTTGTTAACTGCCTGCAATGTGTGGGATGTAAAAACACTTTGAAGAGCAGAAGTGTCATTTCACAAATTAAACGGGGTAATGAATTGACTACTCTGAATAGGTACAACTACCCTGTGTGGATTGAAATGAGTCTTTGTGGCTCATAAACCCTACAGTGCTAAGAGCTCAAGGATCTTCTGCTGCAAGCAGGGGTGCTACAGGACTGCATATTGTACCAGAAGGGCCAGATGATGGGGTCCAGGGCCCAAGGAATGCAGCACGTAGAAAAGCCATAGGTCGATCCAAGTTTGCATTTCAGGGTTATTTCCTATATATTCCTATATATTACAATATTTTCTATACTTCACCATTTTTTCTCTCCAACTGGGTTCTCACTGCTTGCAGTCAATGGTGGTGGGCTTTGCCATCACAAGATGAACAGTGTGATAAATCCCTGCTCTCTGATGATTCATCATTGCGTGGGAATAACTATGAGATGCTGACAAATTGTACCAATGCTGAAGCTTGTGTCTCAGGCATCAACATTTTGATTTTTATCAGTGCTACTCAGGACTGTAGTATCAAAGTCTTATCACTGTAAGTGAAAGTCTACCCAGATCTCTTTCATCCTCCTTTGACATATGGGAAAGGGAGACATGAGGTCTCCCTTGCCAAAGGTTCTGTGGGAAGCAGAAGCAGGAATGAACTGTGGAGTCCAACTGCTGGGTGATGCTGAGCCCTTCTTCCTCCTCGGAGAGTCTGAAGAAATTTAGCAAGTTGCTATTTTCAGATATACTTCCACATGGCTCTTTTCCTGAAAGCTAATGAGGCTGTAGCGACATGATGGAGGTTTCCCTGCCCCCATATGATGCACAGCACTTATATTTAGATGTGGTTTTGAGGAAACGCCGACTCCCGTTCCAAAATTCCCACCAGTGATTTTTAGGCTGACTCCAAGCTAGTATAATCTGTCACTTAGAAAGCGACTGGTATCAACCTCCACCACCTAAAGACCACAAAGCTGTGTCAAAGTGATGTTAAACTGGGCAGAATTTGTTCTCGTGGAACAAGCAAGGAAAAGAAATCAACTGCACAGAGGGGTCCCTGTGGTTGGGAAACCGCATCAGATATCTGGACATCCAGAGCTGGCCGACTATAAACAGATGGAGTGAATGTCTGCCTAGTCCTGCCCGTGCCTCGCCTGTGCCCTCTGGCAGCACACGTCCTTCAGCACATCTCCGGGAGCACGCACACAGTGATCCCAATGCCATGGCACCCATCTCTGCTGCAGGAAACGCTGGGATGGGCAGGTGGAGCTGCTGAGGGTACCTCCATCGACTGGAGAATATATTGCCTTGAAGAGCAGGTTACATTTCACTCCTGACCTCTGCTGAGTTCAGCTCCTACTCCCAAGGACTACTTTTGCAGGCTCCTTATGTCTGTTAATAACAGAAGGAATGGGGATATTTCAGTCTTCTTTTATATATTTCTGCAAAGCTCTGTGGTTTCCATCTTCAATTGCTGTAGAAGCTGTAGAAACTGGTCACTGGAAAGGCTAAAAGTCACTATTTAATGTGCAGCATCAGATATGATTGTAGGAATGTCCAGGGATGGTGGATTCTCCTGCAGAAACCCACTAAATTCCCCCAGATATTCCTTGATAGCAGTTTTGCCCAAAATTCACCAGTGTCACTACCCTTTGCCCCCAGGCTGCCTGCTGAGGAAAGGCTCATTCTTCATTGAGCATTTCAGTAGCAATGGTATTTTATAGGAACCATGGGAAAATTTTGTTTTTTAGCCTGATAAGCTTGAAAATGGATAAATGAATCAGTTTAATCAAGTAACCAGAATTTTGCAAAGTTGTATTTGTCAGTTACTTAATACTGGGGAGGTTGCTCTGGCTTCATGCTATAGGTATATAAGCAATTCCACTACAAGTGCAATTTCTTGTCTGCGCTGGAAATCAACCATTTACAAACCATGTTTCTGAGTCGAGGGACCACATATCTTAAAGTATTAGCTGCTGGCCAGCAGGTACCATCGTGACAGGCATGCACGAAGGGATCTGGCAAGTGAGCTGTCCACTTTCATTTTTGTTTCATGATAGCTCCTGCTCTTGTCAACTTAAATTCTCTAAGACATATTTATTCCTTTGTCAGATGAGGGAGGTTTTTCTAATGGTCAAAAATATATCTGAAAAAGTAAAAATCAGCCTTGACCACTAAAGAAACAAAAGTGAAACGCTGCTTCCCTCCCGTGGTCATGTTCCTTACTGCACATTGGAACTGTGTGCAGACAAATAAGTAGCACGTTTTAAGTGATTAATTTTTATGATTATTCTGAGGACATTTGAAGAGTATTGCTTTCTTGCTAATCTGCAGGCAGGAAGTCGTTCACGTCCCGCTGTTATTGTCACAGCACTGGATTTGAGTTTTCAGAGCTGAACGGTGCTGTGGAAGCACATACCAAGTGCCACCTCTTGCTAATCAGCTGTGATAGAAGCTGTGAGAACCTTATCTCATTATGACCTGCTGTTTGTGGGCAAGTTCTCCTCTTTCAGCTGCATTTGAATTGATTCTCTGCCTGGGTGGGTGCAGGAGGGTTATGTATCAGTGTGATAAATAATGAAGAGGATTAGTGGCAGAGGGACAAAGCGAGCAAATGTGGATGAGGGCCCTGAGCCTACCTGCAGACTGCTCTGGTACAGCAGGAGCTGCTCTCCAGGTTGCTATGTCACTGAGTCAGCACAGCAGGACAGGCCACACAAGGGATCTCTCCATTTGCTGCTCTTATCAATATTGCATTAGAGTCTGGAGGGCTCACCCAGGATCCCATGCCTCTACCCAAAAGGACACCAAAGTTTCAAAGGGGACACATGGGGATGTAGGATATGGTTTGCTTTAGAAATGGAACATAGCATAAGGCATGATAAAAATATCTGTTCACGAGTGAAAAGACACAGAGCAAGACATTTGGATTTATTTTTTTTTTTTTTTTTGCAAGAACAAAGGCCCAGACTAGCAATGGTAACAGGGCAAGTCAGGGCTGATAAAGGAACTATTTTTTCATGAAGCATAGAACTGAGTAGAGAGTGGATGGAATGCACAACACCCAGGACCCACTGCTTCTCTGCTGGCTTTGTGCTCATGAACACCAAAAATTCCTTTAGGAAAGAAGTTTGGGGGTTCTCTAGTTCCTGGGTTTTAGCTGAACTTAAATGCAAAGTATTTTAAATAAGAGCTATTTCCTAGATAAATACACAAAAAAACCCGCCACCTTCTCAGTCAGGACCAAAAATTGGGTTCATTTGAGGAGAAACCATAGTTTTTGGCGGGAGGAGAAGGACGGGTGGCAAAGGAAAGATGCTACCTCCTGTCAAATGCTTTTGATAAAATTAAAGCTGAGCCAGATGGTAATGTACAGGCTACTGCTACCATATGGTGGGACCAGTTACTCTAGAAATACGCTGCTTTCAGGAATGTGTGAAACTGATAGATGTTAATATTCTAAATATTTGAGTTTTGTATCTTGAGCATTCTCATGGTCTATGGAGCTGGAAGAAGATGCATGTGCTCAGGAAGTGTTTGCTTGGAATGCAGATGTACTCCAGGGGGATATTCACTCCTCCTCATGGGTAGGAAACACCTGGCTGAGCTATTGCTTTGCTCTCCTCATTCAGTGCTGGGAGCAGGTCACAGTGGTGTGTGGGGCTAGGCAGGTGCTTGCCCAGAGGGAAATAGAGACAAGGAAAGGGATGAGGCTCACAGCATAGTCAGGGCAGGTCAGGGACAGCAGCACTGACATTTGCTCCCAGTTCTGCAGGTTCACAGGACATCTGGAGGAGAGGCACTATTGGCCACAGCCTCAGGGGTCGAGATCTCCCACACTGTCCCTGTGTCAGCAGAGGAGAGGAAAAGGGTGAGGAATGACTGAGCACAAGTCCCAGATCTCTTCATGTCTCTATGGAGAAAACCAGAAATCATAACAGTGACATCAGTAGCTATTGATGGCCAGATGCTACCAAGAAAAAGAGGAATGGCACAACTTCTCTGCTCCCAGATTCTTGCCAGATCTTAGTTCCTGATAGTAAGATGTAGTATTCAGAGGTGAAATAATTTGTTTCTCTGTTATATGACTGAGCTTTGCATGGAAAGGGTGGGGGGCGGGGGGAAGTGAACAAGATCCCCAACTTGGCAAGATACATTCACACTGAATTGTTGGATGACTTTGCCTGGATGTATATCAAAAGTGTCTCTTCTTACCACTACTGTCTCTGAGGAGAAGGTTATTTCATATATACTGCAACTCTACTGAGTTGGTAGAATTTTATCAGGGATGACAAACTGGGTTGAAAATCTGTTTTGAACTTTTGATGAATATATTAATAAAACACAAAAATAACAACAAGAGATCTTGGCTCTTGACAACTGTTGTTTGTCCCCCATGCTGTTACTGCCTCAGGATTTAGAATAGGATCCTTTTGTTATATATCCAATAAACAAAGAGGCAGTTTCTCCTTCTGCCTTATTAGATAGTCTTTGTATGAATCAAGAAAAACAACACATCTGTGTGACACAGAGTATGGTGAAAGTGACCCTCCTTGGCCCAGCCTGGTGGAGACGTGGCCTCCAGTGCATGCAAGGAGCCCAGTGAGGGACACACAGAGCCCATTAATTCAGATTAATTATCCATTAATTCAGATAAGTGCTGCTTTAATTTCCACTTCAGCACTTTGCACTCTTCTGTGAACTATTTCCAGCAATTTAAACTGAAGGGACGCAGGGACAAGAGAGAATCTGTCAGGGTTGGAAACTTTGAAGGAAACCAGTTCAGAAGTGGTGCTAAGGAGTTATCTACAGTATTTCTACCAGGAAACATCCTCTTCTGTCTTATGGTTAATGTCACAGCCTGGATTCATGTTACTTCATGTCACCCCTGCAGTCTGCTGACCAAAGATACTCGGGATAGAGATAGAAAGAAGAGAGGGAAAAACAGTTTCAATATTGATATTAGTGAGAACATTGTACTACGTGGTATGGAAACATGAAGGAGCTCTTAAGCTTGTGCCTCAGGACCCTTGCTGCTGGACTTAGCAGGAAACCTTTCTGGGAATAGTAACTGCTAAGTGACCCTTTCTGGGGTTTCCTCTGTCTTTTGGCTTAACCAGTGTGCAGTTCTAGGCACAGGGGCTGAACTGGGTAAGTATGGCAATCTGCCCTCTGAGAGCGGAGAGCCCAGTGCTCAAGAGGGCTTGTGGGCACAGGACAGCACACTGCACACACTATTGCTCTCCCAAGAGTAAAACTCTGCCTTACACAAGAAGAAAATCACTTCTAATGTACAACATTGGCTTTTTTCTCCACTTCTGCTCCCTTCCAAGAAGTTACTTTTCATGAATAAACCTTAGAAAAAGACATTTTCTTTGCCACAAAAAAAAAAAGTATGAACTTCCACCAGCTTTGTCAATGTCAATATAATCTGTACACAGCAGTAAATTCTAGGTTAACCATTGTAATCAGAAAAGAAATACTCTGCACACAGACAGAAGTGATGAAGTAATTGGTATCATCATCCTTTTAGTGATGCTTTGTTATTTATTTCTCATTTTGTATTCGTACATTCGATTTTTTTCCTGCCTCAGCACGATATTTTGCATTTGTCCTCATTGAGTTCCAGCTTCCAGATTTCATCCCATTATCCAGATCAATTTGAATTCAGATCCTGTCCTCTGTATTGTTTACAATACCTCCCAGCTTATAAAACTGTATTATCTTTGCTATCATACAAATCAGTTATTAATGGACATGATGAACAAACCAGGGTCCTCTGTACCCACTTGAAATAGCCTGTTTGGGAAGTGTTTTTTTCCTTCTGCTTATGCACCCAAATTATGGTGATTGTGTTTGTGTTCCTATTTTGCTCACATGTCCTTAATTTGCTCATGAGACCGTCATGTAATACTGAGTACACAGTCTTTTTACAGGCAGGATATATCACATCTGCTTCTCCTTTGTCCACCAGACCTGTTATTCTGTCAGAGGAGGAAATTAGATTGATTTGATGTGATTTGATCTTGAGAAATCCATGCTGGCTTTTTCTTGTCATTTTATTATCTTCTAGGTGTTTATATTGATTATTTAATAATTTGTTCCAGTATCCTTCCAAGAAATAGAGTTAGGCAGGCTGGTGCATTACTCCTGGGGCCTCTTTTTCTCCCTTTTATAACCAGAGCTGTTCTTTCTATGCCTTGTGCCCTGCCACCATTGCTTCTCAGGTGCATTCTTCTAATGCTTTAGAAATTTCCTAGGCTGGATCACTCCAACTGCTCCAGGATGAATTCCATTAGCTCTGCTGACTTAAGAACATCCACACATGTCTACACTGCTCTTCCCTTATTCTAGTCCATTCTAGCCCATGTACCAGGTGATGCTTTGGGTGAGAGAGGACATCATGACAGAGAAAAGCAATGTCTCTCTGAAACAGAGCTCAGACACAGACAAGTGGCCAGGCAGGGAGCTGGTGCCTCTCATGCAGATCTGCAGAAAAAAAATGATAATTTTGCAGCAATTATTGCTACTGAATAGGGATTATTTCCTGGTCATGTGTTTGCTCCTCTGAGCAGCAGAGCACTTCTGTAAGAGTACTGAATTGTAAGATGGATTGTGAAATTCTCTAAAATGTTGGTTATAGACCCAAACTGGTCTGTGAGGATATCCATGATCCAGAGAAGGATGCATTGAAGGCTTTCTGGCAGTTTTGAGTTTGGAAGTGTGACTTTGAAAGGGAATTGGTGGGTTTGAGTGCAGAGCATCTGCTGCACTGAGGACTTTGGTACCCTTCTGTCACCAACCAGCCATGGTCAGATGACAGGTTCTGTCCTTGGGCTGTTGTTTTGCCATGTCATGACCTGAAAGAAGGACCAGGCATTTTCCATGTCTATTTTTTGGGTGCATTTTTTCCCAGGTCTGGACCCCACAAACTCACACTCTTGCAGCTTTACAAACACAAGAGTCCCCACTGGTGCCAAAAGCACAGCCACAGACATGATGATATGATTGTGTGGGATGCTCCATGTCTGTATTTGGGTAGTGCAGCTGGTTACACTGGACCACAGAGGCATCAAGGCATCTGACTTCAACATGAAAGTGTTAATTATTATTGGCCAGGCAGGTGGGAAAAGCACAGTCGAAGTATGAAATTTCCAAGCAATTTATTTCATTTATCAATTATTAACTCTCAGGCCGTTAGGAATACATTTAGAAGGTCTGGGAATAAGAGTGGGTAAGATTAGATCATGCTTATGCCTTCCACAACAGTTCAGCTTTTTATTAAATTTCTATCCAGGAGGAGACTTTATGTTGATGAAATTATTTGAGGAACTATTAAAAAGAACCATAAAAATCCACATTACATTCAGTGCAGCCAAATGAGAAGGTTTTATGAGATTTGTTAAAAAGCATTTATCACCTGGAAACACACCATGGTTAGCAAAAGCCAGTTTGCTTTTCATTTAACTGCTCAAAAGTGACGGGATCACTTTTCATTAATACTTACATCACCCAAAGCAATTACAAAGCATTACATACATCTCATTAAGCTTCAGACCACTAGGGTGAGCCAGACTATAGCCAATACCCACTGTTGGGTAGCACGAAATGGAAATTACATATCAGATTATGGGATACAGAACAAGTCAGTCAAAATCTGTGATCAGAGAACATGTCCATCATCTCAGGACCAAGGGTCTTCACCTTTCCCCTTGTCCTATCTGCCTTGAAACTCTGGCACTGCCTGTGATGAACAGTTGAAATGACTCCTGCAAGTGCTCTGGAAGTTCTAATCTCTTCATGCATGAGGCTTGTTGGCTCCCCTACATCACACATTTCTTGTCCTGGGGCTCTCAAGGTGCTAAATTTGATTCTGTGTGTAGGGAGCTCTCTAATTTCAGCTGCAACTGTACCGGAAAACAAATCAAAACACAAACTTTTAATAAGTTTTAACAGAGTTCCTAACTAAGCAAAGTTAACATACTTAAGTTGTGTAAGGGCAAAAATTCCACCCACTAAAGTGTTCCCTTTGTCACCTCACTCTGAGGTGTATACAAAGTGCTGTGCTAGAGGGGTTTAAGAGAAAAGCAAATGAAGAACATTTCCGTTTCGATTTAGGGTGATCTGCCCCATGTAAGGACATGTTTCTGTGGCTGGTGTGAAGAAGCTGGTTTGCCTGAGATCTGAGCCACTCAGCTCTAAGGCAGCTCCGGTGTGGGACTTGCATTATGGCACTGAGCTGACACTGAGCCAGAACGTACATAGCCTGTCTTGGCCAGTGCAGAGCTTCTGGAAAGAGCCTGGTGGGCTGCATGTGTGTGTAACTAAGAGATGTTCTCCCCTTGGCCACCACCTGACCCCAGGGGGGGGTTGTACCCTGCTTTGTGATCCAGCACGGATGTGTGTCTTTCTGTGGCAATGGGTGCTGGGGTCTTTGTATGTTTGAAAGACCTTCCCTTAGACATCCACCTGCCCGATTTATTGGGAAAAGGTGGCAGCAAAAAATACAAAGCAATAAAAATATATGAAGTAAAACGGTGGCCCCTCCTCATTTTTCCATGCTCAGTGTCTAGGTGAAGTGTAATAACTGTCATTGAAGAAAATCTATGAATGACTGTAATAAAAACATTGGACAGTGGGGCTTTCTTAATTAAGAAAAAAAAAACCAAAACCTTTTCTTAGTTTGAGAAAAGTCTGCCAAATACTTATGCATAACATTGCTGCATAAACAAACAGGGCTCCATTGGCTAGCACAGTCACCCGGGCATCATTTAAGTTAAACAGCCACATAATTCTTCATGTTCTTCTAACACCAGAAAACAAAGCTGCACTTTGCTACTATTTATCCTCTGCATTCATTGATGTCAGTCACTGAATGGCCCTGCAGGGGGTTTAATGCCCTGAACAAACTGCAGAAAAAGTGGTCTATTGTCTCAGAGAAGGTTGAGCCTATGGGTGCTGTGGGACAGTGCTCCATCTCTTGAAAATCTCCCCTGGCAGTGGCATCTCCTTGTTAACAGTTTTTTTGCAGAGACCCTGGGTGGCTGAACTGGTTTGGTGGTTGCCCTTCTTTCCTGAAGCTTAACTCAAAATGTCTGAATTCAGTAGTCAAACACAGCTTGGAGCCCCCTTTCTGTGCAGGTGCTGGCTTCAATTACAGTGAGAAATTATACTGGAAGCCTGTGGTTTAGACAGGTACTTGGTGGGCTGTCTGTTGCAGCACATTTTCTCTGCTTGACTCATCTCTTGTGCTGTGAGCATCCAATTCATGCCTGAATAGGAGAGCCCTTAGGTTTGCAAAATGATAGATTTCAAGCAATTTTAGGAGTTAGGATTCCAAACACTTTTCTGCTGTTTTGCAGCAGTGGGGATTGAAAGGACCAAGACTCTCTGTCACATTGAAGTGAATCTTAAGGGAATCCTGCCTTATAACCACATTTTCCATCTGTGTTGCCTGTGTCTTCAGAGCACACTGCAAGCCAGGATGGAGATTTGCAAACTCACTCTACAGAAATCTGCTTGTCCGAGATGCTCCGTAGCTACATTTCTATGACCTGAGTTTTATCCCAGGACACCCTGCTCAGAAGATACATCTGCTCATGTATCTACGCACAGCAAATGGGCTGTGGAGGGAAGGAGAGCAAAAAGAGCTCTTTATATTGGCTTTGTGTTTAAGCTGGCACCCTGGCTATGGAAAGCAGTGACCTGCCTCCCTGCAGCCTGGACTTTCACTACAGCCACCATGCCACCCCCTCTGCTCTGCGTCTGTGAACGGGCCCAAGTCACCCAGCAGGAAGGAAAGGTAAACAGCCAGTTGGATCCATTGACTGGAAACCTCTGCTCAGGGAGACCTCATTGTGATTCTTTCCATGGGTACGTGGACATTCATGACTGCAGAGTACAGGAGGCATCACTGGAGGATGCTTGCAAGTGAATGAATCCAGGATGAAGAACGTTAGGACTTTGATAGCTGTGCCAATTTAAATGTATATCAAAGTATGGCCTGATTTTTATTCCTCTGTTTATGTTGGTTTTTATTCCCCTGCTTCCCATGGCAGAGGATGTTTGACATACTTTGACCATGGGTACACCATCTTTGCACAGGGGAACAGTCATCTTCTCTATATCTTTCCAGTCTGCCTGCCTGGCCTGACGCAGATCCTACCAGTGAGGCTGACGTCCTCAGACATGCTGGCTCCTCAGCTGCACCCCGTCCCTCACAGTGTTTGTGAGCAATGGCCACTGCTGCTTTTGGCAGCCCCTTCTTCTCAAGTGCTCTGGCACATGCTTCTGCTTCTTTTCAAAGGAAAACGATGGGAGAAATGAATACATTTTCCTCCATACCCACCACCCCATGGATCCGCCAACTATCAAAAGAGATAAAGATGTGCACTAATCTTGCATGGCCATCTCCACATCCAGCTTGTAGTGGTCCTGGAAGCTGCAAATGGATAAGCCTCAACAGAGGGCAGCTGGTCCAGCGTTATTATTGTTACAGCTTTTGGTGTTGCTGACAAGATTCAGTTCATTTTAAACACCTCAAGTGTTTTAAACCTTCCTGTCAGTGTAACAATACACAATTTTCTTGCCAACTTGATTTATGCAGAAAACTCACACCAGGAATAAACCAGCAATAATGGCAGGCTCATGCATGGTTTTCACTTGTAAAACAATATTTACTCATAAGAGCTGGCTGACAACTCCCGGAAAGCACAACCATAAACAAAGTTTTCTTCAGCAGACCTATTTCATTCTGTTTTACAGCCCAGGCTTCAAACAGCTCCATCATTGTCAAGGAAGCGATGCTTGGTGCAAGATAACAAACACAGGACATGTTAAATACCAGCACACGTCTGTAACAGCTTTTGGGGAGCCTATTTTTGAGAGCAAGTCATCTGGTCTGCTTCCTGAGGGAGAGAAACACACACAAAAGAGCACACAAACACAAAATCTTCAGTGTTTGGTTTTCTTGGACAAAAAGAGGCCATAGGGCCAATTTGCAGGTCCTGGATGATGAACTGATATGAATGATGAGCGATACAAATTGCCCTCTGTAATGTACTTCTCTTAGATTGCTGTTGCACAGCAGTAAAATCCATTTAGGTCTTTTCTTCCCTCCATGCACCCCACCTCCATTCCTCAGTCCTGTTTATAGGAGGGAGCTCCCCATCCTAGACACACTCAGTGCTCTCAGAACAGCCTCCACATTTGGATCTGCAGCATTGAGGTGACAGCAATGTGGACCAAGGGGAAAGGTGGACAAGCAACTCCAGAGCTGCCTTCACTGCTGAAGGGAGTGTTTATGTCATGACATCCTTGGTGTCCTTAGGCATCTTTTTCCTATTTTTCTCTGTAAGTTTGTGTTTCCTGTCTTGAAAACCTTCCAGTTCCCACCCCTCAAACTCCTCTTGCATTTCTTATCTCTTTCCATTAATTATAAAAATCAGCATGGAAACAATGTTGACAAAAGCTGTTTCATTAGACTTTGAAGCCAATTATTCAGGGAATTTGAAAGAACAGACAATTTGTCATTTGGAGCCACTCCTCAAGGCTGGCCTGAGAAGGTCTGAGGCTCTCCTGATCTCAGATGGAGCTGCTTCCATCACCCAGTTTCTCAATCACATTGTGCAGAGATGGTTAAACTCCCAGGCAGATAAACAGACTACTGAAGAATGTTTTTTTCCACTTTGCCAGGCAGCAGAGAAAAAGCTCTCCTGACACTCCGGGTGCCACGCAGCGCTGTGCTGTGCCGCTGTCAACGCACTTAGTGGGCTTTTGGGAACAAAGCATAAATATTTCAGAAGGGTGCTTTAATAAGTGTTTGTTTGCTCAAAAACTGTTGATTCCTCCTTTGGTAGTTGCTATGGTAAAACACGTTGATTTAAACAGGAATGATGAACACAGACTGGAGGGATTCACTCCTCTTGTCTGTATACAGGTTTGCTCTTGTCTCACCAGCAAAAAGAACAGCTCTGAGAAGGTGGTGATGAAGCTCTGGATGTGGCTTCAGCCTGGCAGTTGCTTCAGTGGTTCACCCTCAGCAAAATACAGCTTTAGCCCACTAAGTGGCATTCATCCCACTTTGAAAATGAGGTTTGCCAAACGGCCTGAAGAGTGCTGTGATTTCCCTCATGCCCCTGCCATCTCCTGTGCTTGTCCTCTTGTTGCTGGAGAAAGATATCTCCAGACATTGCAGCATGGCTGGGCAAGACCATGGCCCTGGGGATGCTCCTTGCAGATAATGAAGACAACCCCTGTGTTTGACACAGTTAAAATCATCAACATACTCCTTTGTGAATTAAAGAAGAGGGCTGAAGGGGAAGGGGATTTTTTTGGCATAGTCTGGACAAAGGGTTCTATGAGTTTCTAGTGTTTCCCTACTGCAGAGCAGCAAAACAAGCACAAAGCACTGGCAAAGTGTGAGATGCTACAAGTTTGCCAAGGCCAACAGCACCCTTCCAACCACATTCAGGTGAAGAAACAAGTGTGACTGAGTCAACAAGGCAAACACAGAGAAGGCAGAAAGCCCCTACAGATGCCCACAGTCCGCTGACCCATCATCCTGATGCTGGGAAGGTGGCTTTTCATCAGTGTGATTCTTCTTAAGAAAGTTGAAGTTCTTAAGAAGTGTTGAAGGCAAGAAAGCCACAAGTCAACCATCAGAATTAACGGGAGGGTCCTCATGCTGCTTCCAGAGAAAGGTTGCTGAAGAGCTCTTGTCTGGCAAGCCCCATTCCCCAGGGGGAGAGGCCCTGCAGATGTAATTTATTTTGCAATACTCTGCCAGTGGTGCTTAAGGTCAGAGCTGCTGGGCTGGGAGGAGTCAGGGCTCTTCTCTGTTGGGGTGCTCTGTGTCCTTCCTCATGCAGGACCCAAGCTTCACAAGGTTTTAGGTTTTCCAAACTCAAATGACTAATTAAACACCTCCACTCCTCACAACCCATGCAGTGGGGCTGTGCAGAGCTGTGCAGAGTGGGATTTGAAGCTTTGTGTTAACTGTGAACTCACCCTGTGCTCAGATCATGAAGTGATCTGAGAGAACACATTTGTCTATATTTCCAAGACTTTAAATATCACTGTTTTAAACCTCCAAAGTAAATCTGCTCCTCCACCCCTTCTGGGTCAAAAGGCTCATCATTAAGAGCCTCATCTTTTAAGTACCAAGATGCTTCTTCTATTGTCCTTGTTCACACCGTGGTATTCAAGATGGAGACATATGCTGGGGCTCAGCTGTCATGCCCAGGTAAAAAAGAGGCATAACATTGTCATAAACCAGCCTTCTGCCTACCTGAATGTAAATGGCCTCTGCATATCCAGAGTACACCAGGAATCTGAGAGACAAGCAGCATTTCTCTGCCTACTTTTCCCCATGATGTAGAGGATGTGCTATTTCAGCTCAGAATTAATGCTGCATTTAGACTTATTGGGGGTTTAATGGCATCACTGGACTATGAACTTTAGCAGCCTGCTGTGTGTACTAAGGTATCAGAGTAACAAAACCAGCTATTATTGTTGTTACTAGTGCATTGCCAAGAAGCCCTTGTGAGCCCGGGACTCCTCTGGGAGTGCACTTTGCCAACACACTGCAAACCTGGGGCTGCTGCCAGCCTGAGTGTGGGCAGCCAGGGCAGAGAGCAACCAAGGGAGAAGCAGCAGATAATGGCAGGGACTGAATCTATTTCCCTCCACTCTGGCCTGCAGCTCTTCATATGAGTTTTTTGTTGTTGTTGTTTCAGAAAGATGAGGAAGTTTTCCAGCAGCCTTAGACCCAGAACAGCAGCATGTCAGTGCTTAGTGCAGGAAAGCTTCACACGGCTTTTTGAGAAGCTCCTGTAAGGACAGAGTGTGTCTGATTCTCTGGGGTGCATCGTGGTGCTGCCTGTCCTAGCCCTTGTGGCAGAGAAGAACTAAAGCATCAACACTCCCCATTGTCTCCCCTCCGCAGGTGAGAGTCCAGGGCACGGGACTTTGAATTGCATCCTCACAGCATGTTATTTTTAGCTCTAAAGAAGGTTCAGGCTGCAGCAATGAGGGGTGTTATCTCTCAGTGTGCTAGAGCACCTTTAGGATGGTAGATGGAGTCGAAACTAGAGAATTGCTGCCCAGAAGTACAATGAAAATAAGAAAACATGCTGCAGCAAAGAAAACAAAATAGAAAGGCTAACAGATAAAACCCCGTCAGGAAGCTAGATGGACTGTGCCACTTCAGCTGTGCTTGTTTAAACCTGTCTTTTTGTATTTATTTAATAAATTCCAGTATCTCTCACTTGGAATCTGCTTCAGAAGTGCTGGCTGATTTCTGTTCAGGAGCACACAATCCTGTGTCTTCACCACCACCAAGAATGCTTAGCAAAGAAGTGTTAAGAAGTGTGACCTGGACAGGAGAGGAACCTTCCTTTCTGATGCTTTGGGGTTGTTGACATGGGAACAGTCGCTCACCATACGGCATGTTCCTTCTTTTAAACCAGCAGGGAGCTTTAATTATTCAGTCTGGGAAATGGGCTGAAGGAACTGCTCAAAATGCTTTGTGCTGAGGCCAGTCTGTTCCCCTTGGTGATCAGATGTTTGGTGTCTCTCTTCCACATTTGTATTCCTGCTCCGTGCCAGAGAAGAACAGGGGCTGGCTCATTCAGCTTCAGCTGAGTAGATGCTGCTGAGCCTCTGTGTATGCTACTGGAAAACCAGCCTGGTGCTCCCCTCCTCCGTGCTGCTCTGTCATGCTTGTACCCATGGGATCCATCTAGCGAGCTGCTGGCTGGCTTAGAGGCAACAAAAGATCTTAAAATATGTTGGGTCCAAAAAACTTTATCACCATGGAATCAGGCTCCTGAAGTCTTGGTGATCCTGTGAAACCACAGAACCTGTTGGTGATTCCTGCAGGCAGGCACTGAAATCCTGCACCTACACCCGCAGCCTGCCTTGCAAACATGGTCATGCTTCTTGAGAAATGATCTTTTTTGACATTTCATCTTCTCCATTTCATCTTCACAGCCAGTTTTCTCTCAACTATATGCTAAAGCCCTATTAACGATAATGTGACACCTATGAGAGTCTAACAAAACACCCCAAAGTTTAGATCAATAGTTAATTAGCTGGGGACCTCTGGCAGATGTACAGTTGGATGGAGCTGTCGGAGCTTAGCAGTCTCCTGAATTAAGTCTTGTCATCTCTGAATTACTGAAGATTTGAGGAGATGTCATTGTGAGCTTGCTGTATGTAAAAAAATCCCATCCAGCCATCTGTACATGGGTACAAGGGGCTACTAGGTGGTCTGAGAGAGAGCTGAGATAATGAATTTGTTACATCTTTGCATCTTCTTGCTTTGCAAAATGGCATTTTTGTGCTTTAAACTAAATTATAAAATTCATGTGGGTCTGCCTTGCAATTGCTAAGATCTGATCAAATGATATAGTGAGAAGTGAAAGCAACCAAATCCAGAAAACACCCCACTGAAAGATGCAATAATCTTTTTATTGAAACCCTCTTTATAATACATGCGATGTAAAACATGGGTTATATTTTCAGTGATTTCTTTCTCTCTTTATGTGGGTTGCAAATTAACTCAGAAATAAACACTGCAAAAAGATCAATAAATACTTCATCCTTTGGCCTGTGGGCTTATTTATTCACCAATAACTTACACTGCATAACCAAAGAAAAACAATTCTCTTTTCATTATTTTCTGGTTGAACAACTCTGAAGTAGCAGAAGAGAACACACTCCACTATTGTTTTCCTCTCTGCAGTAGCCAAAATTGCCCCTGATTTGTTGGAGGCAGAGCTGGGCAAACAATTTGCAAGTGATGCCAGGAACATAACACAGTGTGATGTCCTCAGGGCTTTCAACTTGTACAGGCTGTTAGTGGCTGAGACAATAGAGAATTTTCTGAAATTCTTCAGAAATAGCTTCAAAAGATGCCAGTTTATTCAGATGGGAACTTTCTGTGGGCAAGGTTCTGAAAGGGATACTGGAAGCATTGCTGACCCTCAGGTTTTGAGCTGGGAATGCTGGGATAGAGGAGGATCCTCTGATGGGTTTGCTGATTACATCCATCCCAGGTAGGCACTTGTGGATTTTAGCCCTTCCCAGTGGGTGCCCTACTGCCTGCCAGCCTCTTCCTTCCTGCAGTGCCCTGACTGTGACCAAAAAGGACTGCTCAGAAACCTGGAAGCATTTACCATAATGGAAAAACCCTCCCATATCTACTTCTGAGAACAGCCACCTGGCTTTAACTGGGAAACAGCACAGAAAATGGGGTGACCAAGATGCCTCCTAGGCAAGGGATTTTTGGGAAACGCCTTGGCTGGCTCTGGGAGCAGGAGCTTTGCTGGGGACTGGACACTTTGCAGCACCTCAGCTGTTGGAAGCATTTTGGCAGCTCAAATAGGAGCTCGATTTACCAGGAAATCTATTTCTGCGGTTTCCTCCCTGCAGAGGGAGGTCAGGCTCAGGTGGAATATTTTTCAGTATTCCATACAGTGAGATGGGCAGGGACAGTCCTGATTCCTTCAATACGGTTTGGAACTGGTTTGGAAAGTTTAAAAAAGCACAGAAAAAAACCCACCCAACCATACAACTTGTCTAGGGCTGCTGACTCTGCAGGCACTATTTTTACACCTGAAGTGTTTCCAAACTTCCAAGGGCTTAACAGAGCAGGTCCAGGGGAGACATTCACTAGGGAAGGACTCTGCTGACCAGAAGAGTTTTCTTCCTGTTTATTAGCTGGAGACATTCTATTTAAATCATGAGGGAGTGACTTTGTCTCTGTCTGCTGCATGAGGAAGCCCTGGATGCAGAGCATTTCCCTTGCCTCCTTTACTGACCAGGGAAAATAACTGAAAAAAAAACCCCAACACCTCCCTTCCCTAAAAAAAACCCAAGCATCAAAAAAATTAGATTCCTGCTCTTGGGGCCATACATTGGCTTTGGTTGTGGGCACAGGAATAGATGTGCATTTGGATCCCAGGGTGGGTCCCAAGACAGTGATGTCTGAGGGTTTCTCTGCACTGGAGATGATGATCCTCATGACTTGTGAACACTGGCTGTGGTAAACCCTTCTCTTGAGGCAGCCCAGCTTGTGCACACCACTGAGTAAACTCCATTTATTGCTCACAGGACTCCACTCCAGTCCAGCTGTCAGTCCAACTTGCAAAATATCCACATGGTTTGCACAAGCACAGGCAGTCACTTGGGCCACAGAAAGGCTATCTGAAGTTATATGAGGACCATGACCAACATTTTGTGCAATTTAAATTCTATCAGGCAGCCTGGCACTGGTCCTCAAAAACCAGATGACAAGCCACTGGGTGTCCAGCGAGAAATACCCAAGCAGTTCTAACCAGACCTAGCACAAGACAGCACTGCACAGACAGCAGGGTTGGTGCTGCAGGCTGGGGGCTGTTTGTGGAGTAGTTCTGGAGAGAAGTCTGTTGAGAAAATTCCTCAGCCCACCACAGCTATATCTACCTAATAGTGTGGGCTGAGGGAAGAATGTGAGACAACCAGTAGGAAACTGGGTATGAGATGACACAGAGCCACTTACAGAATGGAACCAGGAGCCCTGTACCCAGCTAATTCCCATGGACATGGTTAGTGACACAGCAGAGAGTTCATCCTGGAAATCGAGTTTGCACTTTGATTTATAAATCACAGTCTGAGCACAGAGAAAAGGCTGCTGAGTGGGAACGTTTACAGACTTTATAGCTTCCATTGTAAACTCTGAAACATCAAGAAAAGTCCTCCTAATCCCAGTGGTTGGCCAGGCTGGTCCCACCCCAGGGCGCTGCTCCTGTTTCCCATTAACTCTTTCAGGCAAAAATAGTTTGGTGGGTATGATAAGAGCACTTTGTCTAAACACAGCATTGAAGAGAGAAAAGGGAAGAACATTTTAAAGGCTTAATGAACACAAGGCCTGGACTGGCTGCAGTGGTATCCTATGGGATCCTCTTCATTGCTCCCCTCTTTGAGACATGTTTGGATCAAAAGCTCCATATACAGGCACAGTCAGGAAGAACACAAAAATAAAAGAAGGAGATGTCTGTACTTTTTTGCATGTGCATTTGTGTGGCTAGATTGGCTAGATCTGTGAGCAGCACCATGACCACTGGGTACATGCAGCAAGTACCTTCTAAGTAGAACTGAAACTACCCAAATATAAACCATAACCCTATGCAGCAAAGAGAGATTTATCTCACATGTATAAAGGCCTGTGATATACAGAGGTAAATATCATTGTGTGTATATCTGTGCATCCACTCGACTATACAGCTATATATTGGAACAGCCTGGAGAAGCACCATGTGGTTTTGGTCTAGCTGTCTTTATGAAAGTTTGCAGAAGAAGTGGGGTGTACTGGGGAGGAGAGAATCACTGTGCTGGCCCAGTTTACAGCTCCCAGCAAAGCCTTGCTGTGTGGCAAGAGGGGTGACTGTGCTGACTGGCCGTGAAGGGCACTGCTGGGCTGCCCATGGGATTTGAAATGGGCTTTGAAATGTTGATCCCAAACACTGCTTTTTGCCCTGGAAGAGAAAACACCACCAAATTTGTCTTGGATCACAAGTATGTCAGGTGACTTTCATGGCAGCCCAAAGTTGACTGAAGAGAGTTATTCTATTCACATGACAGGGTGATGTCTCTCCCCAGCCCCTCCTTCAGACAAGGGTCAGTGTTGCTCAGTGAGAGCAGGCTGAGAAGCAGGAGCAGCCCAATGTACACACAAAGAGACATGGAGGACCAGCCTGCAAGAACAGGGAGCTGCAGGGGAAGATGAGAGAGACAAACATGGAGAGAGGTGTGCAAGTCTCCACTGCCCCCTTGACCACTGGGGGTGAGCTGATGGGACAGTGCAGACCCCAGCCACGGGGCAAGACCGATCAAGTGCAATAGGGACGCCTTTGCACAGCAGTTTCCCTCTCCTTTCCTTCCCACATAGCGGGAGCCTGACATTCCCCCTCCCAGATGGGAGCTGCAGCTTTACAGAGCAGAGTGGTAATTTCAGTCATTTAAAATTAATTCACTCTTTCTTTTCTCCAAACACAGAAACATCAGAGGGTCAATCAGCTCGTTCTGTTCTTTGCCCAGAAGCTATAGAGAGGAGTTTCTGAAGTGTTCCCAAACTCACTGAGATGATACCTCGACAAAGAGCTCTATCTGTGATTGTTCAGGGCCTGGTACGAGCAGCCCCAAAGGAGCAGAACAAAGAGCTCCTCAGCCACGGCCTGGACGCGCCGATGCGGCCGCACATCGCGCATCTGTTCACTCGACGGGGGGTTGGAAGAAAAAGATTTTTCCTCTCACCAGCTGCAAAATAATAATTTCTCCCCCAGCCCAAAGCCAGCAAATGTAAAGAAGGATATATGTTCTAGTGGTTCCAAAACGCTCCCTGTTTCTGTTGACTCCTTCCAGTGTGGAGGACGAGGTGTGCGTGTCTGGCAGGGACGCGCTTCTTGGTGTTCTCTCTGACGTGCTGTGTTCCCTGTTTTCCAGGCGCAGCTGCGGTGGCCGCGGCCTGGAGGTTATCGTGGGGCCGTGCAGCAGTGTGGGTGCTCTCCTGTACCCACTAGCTGCTGAGCACTGCTGATGGGGAGCCCACAGCCTCCTCTGCTGAGCTCTCACATCTGCACATGTCCATTGCTCACTAAAATCAAGCAGTCTGGAGTCACCACTGCTCTGCTGGAGTACCAGGCTGTTTGATGGACACACATGGTGGTGCTACTCCTCACAGATGCTGCTCCTGAGAGTGCTGCACCATGGCATCCTCTGGGTACCAGCACAGGGAAAGTCTGGGTTTGCTTAGGATGATGTGCACAAGTGTCCCAGAGCAGAGTGCGCTTTCTGCTGCACCATCCACAGGCACTGCATCAAGGGAAGTGTGGCCATCATGTTGAGGGAGGTGATTCTGTCCCTCTGCTCTGCTCTCATGAGACCCCACCTGCAGCATTCAGCTCTGGGGTTCTCATCCTAAGAAAGATGTGCATCTGCTCAAACAGGTCCAGAGGAGAGCAAGAAAGATGATCAGGGGCCTGGAGCACCTCCCCTGTGAGAACAGGCTGAAAGAGTTGGGATTGTTCAGCCTGGAGAAGTGAAGGCTCCAGGGGGACCATAGAGTGACCTTCCAGTACTTAAATGGGCCAGCAGGGAAGGTGGGGAGGGACTCTATTATCAGGGAATGTAGTGATAGGATGGAGGATAATGGTTTTAAACTGGAAGAGGATAGATTCAGATTAGATAAAAGAAATTCTTCGCTGTGAGGGTGGTGACACTCTGGAACAGGTTTCCCAGAGAGGTGGATGCCCCATCTCTGAAAGTGTTCAAGGCCAGGTTGGATGGGGCTTTGAGAAACCTGCTCTAGTGGGAGGTGTCCCTTACCATGGTAGGGGGGTTGGAACTAGGTGATCTTTAAGGTCCCTTCCAACCCAAATCATTCTATGATTCTATTATTCCTATTCTATTACATGGTTTTATATTCCTGAGGCAGCAAGGAGTGCACTGCAGAGCATGCCACATGTGCACTAGCTTTTCTGGTTTTGGACACTGAGAAGGAGGAGGGAATAACTCAGCTCAGCTCTCCATTCAGCCTTTGGAGAGCTGCAGAATGACTTCAGCCCAGGAAGTCTGCTGAAGTTGAGCAGAGAGCCAATAGCTCCTTCAAGACAAAGAAGTCATCAGGAAGGTGCAGAGGGGTGCTCTGCATGTGTGCAGCAATGTGCAGCACCCTGAAGGCTGAAGGGCAACGCTCCATCTCCTGTACGTGCTGCTTTGCACATTAGGTGTCCTTTTGCCAAACTTGCAAAGGATCCTGGAGGTCGTGCTGGCCAAACTCCACCCAGGGATGGTCTGCAGCAAAGTGTGGCCAGGATTGTGCAGCCTGGGGGCCCAGAGCCCAGGACACCTCGGGATCATGAGTGTGGCTGCTTGCGTAGTGTGTGTGTGCCAGTGCCCATGGGCTCACCTTGGTAAAAGGCTGAAGGCTCATTCTCAGAGTTTGGTGGGGTGCAGGACATGAAGCCTGAGGGGAAATAGTGCTTTCCCTACACAGCCTCAGGGGAGACCTTTCATTCTCTACTACTACTTGAAAGGAGGCTATAGCAAGGTGGGGGTTGGTCTCTTCTCTGTGTGTTTATAGCAGATCAGGACACTGATGCTCAAAGGACAACTCCCCAGCCTGGGAAGAAGCTACCCAAGTTCAGGGACTTCCATTTGCCTTCCCAGCACCCTGGGTCCCTCTTTTCTGCTGCAGAGGAAGCAGGAAACCTTGCTACTGTTTGCTTCCCATTCTTCCAGGGCTGAGGAACTCTGAGGAATTCCTCAACCCAGTTACCCATGGACACACCATGAAGGACGTCACCTGCCTGCCCAGGAAGAGAGACAAGATGTCCTGGTTCTGGAAGCCTTTCTTCTGGGGCTGCAGGGATCTATTACCACCAGGAATAACAGGAATCTTATTTTCCTGTTACGGGCATGTCTGTCATCCCTCCTCTGAAGCCCTGGTGTGGAAACCCAACCTGCCACCCCAAACAAGGTGTTCTTTCACCATGTGGTGAGAAAGCTGGGTGGCCTCACACAGTACATCACATGAGTGGCTGACAGAGAGGTTGCCTTCTTGGGCAGAGACCTTCTTTGTAGAGACAGGCAGTGAGCTGTAAGAATTAATATATAGGCAAACAAAGTGGAAACAATCAGGAGGGAACATGATATCTGGAGTGCGTCACAAGCAAATATGCTTTCCAATTAAATGACTAGAAAGAAATGGAGGGGACAACAAGAGAGGAGGGGAGGAGGGGAGGGAGAGCTGCCACCTTCACTGCTTTTTATCCCTGTGCGTCATCTTTTACACCTGTGGAAAATGACTACAAGAAGCAAGTACATCAAAATGGTCACCTTTCACTCTCCTTCCAAACAAGGGAGATGCTGACTCTGGGAGCAAGGATGTATTGTCCTGGCTGGTTTCACCTTGGAATCAGCTGAGTTCTGCTCCTTGGTCTCACCTCTATCAGTATAGGATATAAATGTATGTTAAACCTGTGCCATTGGAGGGCTAGCTGGTCCTTTGGACCAAGAGTTAAGTTTACGCTTGGTTGCAGGATTATTTTGCAGACTAGAACCCTCTTCTGGTTAAATATTTGTGTTCGAGGTTGTTTTGGAAAGTCCTGTTACTAAGAAAAGAAAGGATAAGAGTTTCATAACAGTTCATGCCAACGGTTACTGGTGTTAGGGAAGACTGCTTGTTAACAAGCTGACAGTGGGCTCAAGCACTCTTCTGAGGCAGCGTCAGTGTGAAATAATCAGTGTTTCCAAGAGAAAAAGAGAGCCTGTGTCCTGCAGGATTGACTTTGTAGTACACACTCCACCTTCTGCTCTCCTGCAGATTTGCCATTTGGCTGAGTATCACCCCTCACTCCCCATGTGTTTTCACTCCTTCACCCCAGGTCCCACTGCTGTGTTTCAATCACTCCATGTCAGCATCATATTTAGGGCATTTTAAACAAGTTTCATTCTTCAGACAGAAAGACTTAACCCCAAAGGCTCCCACGGGATCCAAGAGCTGAGCTCTATGTGCCTACAGCATGGTCCCTCTGGGAAGAGCTGCTTCATTCTTCATTTATCCATTTGTCCATTCATCTTCCCAGCAATGTGAAAACAAAAATTTTCTGCAAGGAATAAGGCCATCTCTATTTGTCATCTGGAAGGCTTTATTTGTAATGCTTGCTGGACTTATCCAAGCTGGAGGATTATGGAGCTGAAAGTATCCCCAGAAGAAAGTATCCCTAAAATACACTCCCAAACTGGTACAGAAATGCCAATGAGTTGAAGAAAACACAGTGTAAGAGAGGGGACAAGAGCCCTGTTTGATGCCCACCCCTGTTCAGGGCAGGAGTTTTTCACATGCAGTGTCTCTGTGTCCTCAGCAGCAGGGCTCAGTTTGTCTGTCCTGGTGCTTGCCCACACTGCTCTGCCATGGTGCTTCCTTCCTGGCCCTCCTGTACCCTCCCAGCTTCCTCGCGGAGGAATGCCCTAAATGTGCCAAGTTACAGTTTGGTTAAGTGGAAAGATTATTCTTGGTATGACAAGATGAAACAAATGAAAAGCTGGTTCTTGGGATTGTACCCGCTCTGTTCTGCCCCCTCCCAGAAATGCTCTTAATCAGCACAGGAGAAAAAAAAGGGTTTTTTTTAAATTGATGCTTGAATAGAGAAATCTAATAAAAATGTTAACCTGCACTGAATCAAAACTATATTTTCTTCTAAAATAATAATAATAAAGTATTT
>JAOEGS010005919.1:18196-29498 GCA_025447755.1 Corythornis vintsioides | reverse complement strand
CTAAAATAGTAATAATAAAGTATTTTTTTTAAAAAAAAAATATTATTCTGCCCAGTGCAAAATCTTTCATTTTGTTTCCTTTTTTGGATAATTTAACACTTTCAAACCTCTGACTGTGCTTTACATTTTTCAAACAACAGGTCTACTATGAAAACAAAGGATATTTCAAAATGAAAATCTGACCACTTTGTTTTTAGTGCCTAAACAGACTATCTGATTTTAAAACTGCTGAAACAATGTGCTTCAACTTTATCAAAATGCTTTTTTAATCCACTTTTGTGTGTGGAAGGATTAAAAGAATTCCACCCTTTTAGGAAGAGGGTTTATAAATCTGCTGTTCCCAAAGAAACAATTCCCACAGCTTTGTCCTCAAGTTTCTTAATCTTTAGCTAGTCTTAGCTGACTCAGTCTCAAATGCTACTGTAATCACATGCTTTTCACACAATAATGTTTATAGCCAACTTCTACCCATTTCCATCTGTGCGTTATCAGCAGCCACTGCTTAAACAGTATTTTCTGTCAATACTGTCAGGAGTTCCCAGGATACTAATGTGTTTGGGCCACACAGATGTTGAGAAACTCACAAACTGGTGGGAGAAAAATCAACCATCCAAAAGTTTCTTTCAAATGGAAGAAAATGTCCTGGAAAATAAGATTCCAAAGTCAGAGGAGAGGAGATGTCATCACAGAAGTAAGGACTGTCCACCTTGCTGGTGGCCCTTCATGCCATCAGAGAATCTGCTTCCCAGCCTTGAGCACCCTCCACTGACCATGGGCCCTCTGGGGCGCAGGGGCGATGGGGCAGTTCCGCCAGGAGCAGATGGGGAGGATTTATGAAGAGTTAAGGCAATCCCAGTCATCATGGCCATATCCAGCTTCAGGTTTGCCCTCCAGGGAAACAGCAGAGAGCACAGGGACCTGCTCCTGTCCTGAATCCTGCACTAGCCTGGCACAAAGGTGAAGTCAGTCCTCCAACCTCTGCTCCTGTGGGATGTCAACAGGTTGCTTCCTTTCCTTCTAAAATGGGGAGCCTGAGCCCATCTCCCTGCAGATGAGACCTGGGACCGCCAGGGAACAGCATCATGGTTCAGATCAAGCCCTCTTAAGGGCTGCTGGCTGACTCTGAATCTGCTAACTCAATAACTGCAGTGCCCTGCAAATCCTCTCAGGCAATGAATCCCCTTTTACTCAAGAGGTTTATTCAGTTACTCTCTGCTATTTTCAGTAGGGAAGGCATTTTTATTGTAGCAATTCAATAAATTAGTGGGGATTGGTGTCAGCAACCTCCTTGCAATGTCAGAAATGCAAAGCTTCATGTGGCACCAATCCCATTATGAGCCTAAGCTCATCTACTGCTCTACAGATAACTGTGTGATAAGGGGTCAGATTTCCTTGGCTGTCTTTTTGAGTGTGCTAAGCTTATTATCCTCTCCTCATCCCTTACAGGAGACAGGCTTTCCCCTCCTAACCCCTCCTGTAGTTATTCACTCTCTGTTAGCAGAGTACAGCAGGTCTTGAATTCTGGCTCTTGAATTCTGATTAATATGACATTATTTATCTATCCAATATTCTCTTCTTAGTGGGTCTGCACTGATGGCTTTTCTCTGCTGCTTTTCCCCCCTCTCTCTGCGGTTCTTCCTGATGCATAGTTTGACCTTTTAAAGTATTTCAAATTCCATAAGGATCCTCCTGAAGAAACAGGAAAGAGGACAAGAGAGGAACCCTCTCTGCCAGGTTGTGTTGATTCTAGTGACATGAATGATTGCCCAGGCTGAGTTAATACCAGTTGTTTCCCTCTCTTCATGTTTCCCACCAGTGATAAATATTTGCTTTCTCTTCTTGAGGCTGCATCTTGTCAGGTTTCATTTTCAGAAAGCTCTTTTATAAAAAAAAAGAAAAAAACAACAAACCAAAACGACCAAACACAACCCTGCTCTCTGTTCAGTAAGAAGACTTCAATTTCTGCCTTCAGCTAAATTTAGTTTATAGGAAATTTATGGGAAGAATGCACTTCTGTTAGCACAGGGGTGGTTACAAATGGCATCAGCTGGCAAAAATGGTAACTCTTGTCAGAGTGGTTTGCAGGATGGGGAGGGGAGGAATTGCTTTGGCAGACTCCTATTAATTGTGATAAGAAATGCTTTAGAAGCACCTCTGCACAGAAGGGAGCTCAGCAGCAAATCCTCTGTGAGCTACACAGGCTGATTTCTAACAGATCATTCCTCAGTGGCCTTGCTGCTGTCAGCTGCTTGCTGCTTGCCTTGGAGAGATGCAGGTTAACATCAGCCCCAGCACACATCTGCAAAGTAAATGTATGGATGGGCATGGCCCCTCTGCAGACTACACCACCACAGTTTTTCTGCTCAGATTCTCTCATCTGTGCACATGTTAAGTTTTCATCACAGCTCTGCTGGTGCAATTTACTTTGATCACCTGAACTGGTTGGGGAGAAGGTCCAGATGTCCACTTTGGCCATCTGTATACAGAACATGCATGTATGAGAAAGCAATTGGCAGCAGAATGAGTGGTTTAAAGGTCACACTGCTAATGCTTCAGATGCCAAAGATCCTGCTCAGGTTGGGGTGACCTGAGCACGTTGGTGAAGCAGAGTGACAACTCTCAGAGCTTCTTCCTTCAAGGCTGAGCTCAGGGGCCAGTCTTGGTAAAGGCTTCTCCTTTTCAGATGAATGCTTAAGCTAAAAGACAGATGTGGATACTGTTCTAAGTCTCACGGCCCTGGTCTGAAGGCATTAGGTAATAAAATAAAGATGTTTGTGATATTTTACTGTTTCTGAAAGCAGGGTTGCCTCTTTTCCCTGCTGAATCCCCGAGAGCCAGACCCTTTGTCACCAATGAGAGGAGCCCAGTGACAGAGCTGAGCTGTCCTCTGGGAGATGTCCCTGATCCTCCACTGATGCTGAAGACAACTCAATGCCTGACTTCCAGACAACTACACTAGCTGAGAGGAGTCCCTCCCTTCACTTCTTCATCTCTGCAGCACTTCACACTCCCAGACAGACTTGACAGAGCTGCTGCTGACTCCAACACCCCTTGTTTTTCTTATAGCCCGGAGGTATCTAGCAGGTTTGGTTTTGGCAGCCTCTCCATCTTCATTCCAGAAGCAGCCAGTGCTCACTGCATATCCAGCTTGTACATTTTTCCTAGATATTGATTAAATGGATGAAATGATGTCCTCTTATCTTAGAAGTTGTGTCCTTTCCTATGAACTGGGAAATATGCCAGAAATGAAACTCTCCATCTTTTGTCTCTATTGTTGCTTTCCTTGGCACAGAGGAGATGACCAGGGGAGCAGAACAAAGGAACAGAGAACAAATACATTTCTTAGGAGGCACTTCAAATGCACAGTGTGCTATGAAATCACTGCTGGAGCTCTTCTAAGTCCATAAACAAGAATTTTAAATGGACCTCAAAATGGTCTACTAATATTAACAAAGAAGTCCTGAGCACTCCATGGTGTTATTCTCCAGATGGGAAAGTGGATGGAGAACAGTCAAGAAAACTGGCTAAGCCTGAATATTAGTGTGAAATTAATAATAGAGCTAAGGGGGGTTGAACTTGATGATCTCCAACCCCTAACATTCTATGATTAAAAATGAAGAGTCTTGATGTGCAGTGCCTTAATCTAAGCACAGCACAGCACAGTTTAATATTTTCCCATCTACACCTACTCTTGTAAAATTCAGTTTTATTTCTCTACCTTTATTTAATTTTGGAGCTCAGCTCTATTCTCCATGGGTATCAGAGGTGGTAAGATGGAGAATGTCACCTCCAGAGATAATCTTATAGTACCTTAAACATACCTTGGGCAGAGACAGGGATGAAAGCAGCTCACCCCCTTAGCCCTCCCTGGAGCTGAGCGTGACCTGCCTGGCAGAAAGCAGGAGCAAGAGACTTTATTGGCAACTTTATTGCCAAGGCTACAAAATAAATGATCCCAAGAGACCAATATTTAATTTTCACTTGCTGTAGAAACTGGCTCCTGTGAAAACAAGAGACCTCTCATCCCACCAGCACCGAGGGAATTAGCAGGCTGGCTCCCTAGCCTTCCACTCATTTTGTAATGAGGTGTGATGGGATGTTGGGGGAACCTGGAGGCCGTATGGCATCCTCTGTCCTCACTGACCCACAAAGGGGGCTGTTTACAAAAGCGAGGTGAAATGAAAGGAAAACAGCACGGCTGTGCCAATAAATGAACGTTCTGTCCTGCAGAGGTTTCCTCCGGGACACAGGGAGGAGGAGGGTTGCTAATGCACCAGCTGTTTCTCCCCATACCTTACTTGTGCTTGCAGGATTGCTCATGTAAAGTCACCGCACAGGGGGCACTTTGGATTTGAGTTTGGCGGAGGAGATCCCACATTACCAAGAGCCATCTCTTTTAAAGCATTTCAAACATTAGATTGGAAGGGCTGCTCCTACCCAGTTAGTCCCTTTGAGACTCCACGGTGCATATTCCTCAGCTCTGGAGGCTACATGGACTGTGTAAAAGAAATTCAACCGGTTTGAAGAAGGATCATTAAGCTGCTATCATCGCAGCTCAGCAGGAGGGGAAGAAGGTGACTGTGTAAATTAACACTGCGGGGTTTTTTGTTCATTCCCTAAGCAATGTCAGATAATATTTTTCTCCAACTACAAATTAAAAGCTGATTTTTCTATTTACTCTTACCCCAGACTCAGCCTGGGGATGTGGAGTCTTACAGATCATTCCTGCCTCTGAGCCACTGCCCCAGTTGCAGTCTGTGCTGGTAGGGAGGACCGAGCAGCAGGACAGGCAGTAACAAGAACCGTGGGGTGTGAGCTAACACAGGTGAGCAGGATTTACCAGCACAGCTCTCCCTCCCCTTCTCTACACCAAACATGACAGCTTAATAATTTCTTAAATGCTGAGCCACTGGGATGTGATGAGTGGCTCTTCAGCAGAGACTGGGAGGTGTCTGCTTCAAGCCCCAGACTGGGTCACAATGTGAGCAGTGCTGCCTGAGGCACTGCCCAGGAGAGGGCTGGTGGTTGGATACCAGCAGCATCACGGTGGCTTGGAGACCCTCCAGATCCTGCCCAGCCATGTTCCCCTTTAGTATGGCCACTGGGACTCTGTCCAGTGTTTACTGGAATAACTAGATAATGGGTCTGACTTCAGAGCTTGTTAATTTAGAGGAAGCAGTGCAGGCTGTGGGTTGGACTGAGCATCTTGTCTCTTCAATCAGGTCTGAAACATATATTGTGACATTGGATTTCATAACCTAAGATTTGCTCTTCAGCACAGCATCCAGGAAATAGAGACTTTTGCTTTACCCATCAGTAACCTTTTACTATGGAACAAATGGCTGGTGATTGCACTTTGGAAAAGCAGCCTGTGAATAGGGAAAATAGCTTTTTCAGAGGGTGAGGGGAAAAATAGTCTTTTTTCCCCTCAGCAGAGAAGCTCTCACGCCAGGCGAGGGAGGGAAGTTCAGTGTGGTGCCACTTCAGAGCAAGTGTGCAGCTGTGGTAAATGCAGATGCTGAGGGAAAAAGGCCCAAGAATCTTCCACAAGTTTTGATACAGAGAAAAAAATGTGTTCAAAAAAATGTGTTCTTTCACCTAGCCTCTTCCCCTCCAGGGAAGGGTCTGCCCCCAGGGCTGGCAATGCAACAGGGCTGGATGAACTAGTAGGGATACAGCAAAGCTTTCCTCATGCTCTCCCTCACCTATATGTAGCCAGCTCTGAAATTAGTATCCTGCTTCCATGTATCTTTTGTTGTCCCAAGCCATTTTGCCCAAAGTTGTTGTAACCACAGGATTGAAACACTCAGCAGCTGAAAAAATATGAAGCCTGAGAGTTTGGTGAGACATGAAGCAGGCAGGCAGCTCCAAAGCAGAAATGACAGAGGCAGCATCCCAGCCTGTGCCCAGGCTATCTGTGCAGGGCTGTATTGCCTGCAAGTGTATGGACTCCCTCTGTCTTGGGGCTGGGGTTATGTCCAGGTGCACAGAACTGGAACAGAGAAGACATAGGCAGGGCTGAGGTGTTTTAAGGTTCTGCAATCAACTACTCTATTCTCCTGTCTTTCTGGCACTTAACAGCAGTGAGAAGTACCAAAATAAATGCAGATTAAGATGTAGGAAAGGCTGATTCCTTGGTGCAATTTTGATAACCAAGTATGTAACCTCAGCAAGTTTTTTCTTTCCTTTTTTGTTGTCCCTTAGCTCCAATGGCAGAAACGCTCATGAAATGCTTTCCACACAAGCATCTCTGGGGTAGATAAATCGTGTTAAGCAAGTGCTGCTGAGATAGCTGCCCTTAGCAGGTGCTGCAGAGGGGAAAGGCAGGGTGGCAGAGCTGGGGCAGACTCTTTCCTATCAGAAAACCTGGAAGATTATAGAGATGACATGGGATGGGAAGGGTGCTGCAGTACCTAGTTGTTTGCCATCTCCTTACTTTTTGGTGACCATGCAGTGTTCTTGAATTGGACAAGAAGCCAAGAGCATAGGAGCTTGGAAAATTGGTGTTGGGGCCAAGCACATTAACCAAATACTGGGCATGGGACAGACAGTCCCTGACTGTGGCTGTATTTTATCTTTCAGAGTTTTGAGCTGTGTATCAGCTACTGCAGTCAATGTAAGCAGCAGGGTGAGGACAAGCCAGGCTGGACCCACAGAAAACAGCATGGCATTTAATGTGCTGCCATGAATTCATTACAGCACCTTGAACATGAAACGAGAGAGGGACTTCTGTTGTGAGTGACACAGAGCTGATTCCTGGCTCTAAGCAAGGGCCCTTCCTTAGGAGAGGGCACTCCAGCTGCTGTGTTGGTGATGGGTGCTGGGGCAGAGCCTCTTGTCATAGTAATTGTCCAACTACCAACATATTCTGCCTCCTGCAGGGCCAGGTCTTGCCAGGCAGCAGGCAGGGAGTGTTTCTTATACTCCAAATACTCACACTGAACAGCTGGAGAAGCAGGCTCCTGGTTGACTGTGCAGCTATTCACTTTCCTGCTTTCCACACTGGGCATTAAACAGACCAGCCAGTGTACCAGGGCTGGACATTCACCCCCAGGACTGGGGACTGGAAAACTTTTTCATTCCGCGTTGTTCTTCCTGCTTTTCCATCCATCACAGGAAGGACTCCTTGTTTTCTTGCCAGGATTAGTGCTGGCGTTGGTCCTGCTTTGGTCTGAATGCCCTCCTCTGAGAGTGGTTCACTCCTTTCAGGGAAGGAGGCACATGGAAATAGTCAGACTTTTATTTTGTGGCCAGAAGGAGAGAATGTTGGACCAGCTACACCTCACTGGTCAGGCGAGTGCCTGGGCATCACCTCTCTGAGTACCCAGGAGAGGTTCAGGAATCAGATCTGAGGGGCTGGAGTGACACTGTGGCCTGGGACTATTACCCACTGTCTGCTGAGTGTGATTGTAATAAATATACCCAGTAACTTCAGATTGGGGATTAAACAACACAGAAAGGGCTTTTTTTGTCTGGTGTTTTAAGGCAACAAGGCTTACAGGTGTTTTTGCTGTCTCTCTTTTTCCTTCTGATAACTTCGAACTTGAAGAGAATTAAATTATTTAAAATATTGTGAATAATGATATCTGAGCAGCAGAAAGAAAATCTATCAATATCCTCTTCAAGGAAGAGATTGCATCATTAGCACAACCTTTCTGAGGTCTTGGAGACCTGGTTTGGGCATAAGTTGTAGGAAAGGTCTCCATCATTAGAGTTACTGATAGGAGGTTGTCTTAGACACAAGCAATTCCGGTCCTCCAGCAAGGCTGGTCTCCCAGGAGTGCTCCATGGTGCCCCCATGCCTAGAACTCAGCACCAGGTGACACAAAGCCAAGGTGCTTCTGGCTTCTTGCACCTTGGTCATTGCTGACAGCCCCTGTCCTTCAGGCTGACAGCAGTCCCACTGCAGGAGCCCCTTTCTTCGACCAACTGCATCATGCTTATCCATCCCTCCACTTCTTATCAGGGCCATCTGTCTTCCTGTGTGTTGGAGGCTTTCTTGGAGGCAATTGCCTGTGTGCACACCCCAGGAGCAGGACACGTGCTGGCAGGCACTTAGACAGCTGATGAGGGCATCATGTCCCTTCCTGGTGACCCTTGGCAGATTAACATGCTGCCTTAATGGTAGTAAAACTCCATTAGTCATCAGCAGCCTCACACATCTATCCCTGGGCTGAAAATATTTCACTCTAAGTAGGTGAATAAGGACAAAATGTTGTCAGAGGATGCAAAGCTACAAAAAAAGCTGGTAGTGGATGCTGCCAGAGCTCTGGAGACCCTCTGGGAGTGACTGGGAATTGAGAAAACATGGATAATTTTGGACAAGATTTACCCACCCAAGTTTGACTTTCAGGACAAGCTCTGGAACAAACATGCCCACAGGATATTCAAGTTCAGGCTTGGACTCTGGCATACATTGAACACCCAAATTTGTGGTTCCAGAGCTCCCGAAATCAATCTGTAGAATACAATTAGAAGTAAGTGAAAGACTTTTACAGAACAGATGTGCTAAGACACATTTTGGACCTTGAGAACATATTAAGCTGTCTGCTAAGATTCAGGCTTTGTAACTCACTGTCCATCACTGAGCAAGCTCCCCTCTCTGAATCCATCAAACAGAGAGAAACTAACAAGTGAAACTAAAAGGTCCGATCCTTGATTCATTGAACAAAGTGAACTGCTTGGGAAAACCTATGAGTTCAGGGCCGTATTTATTCTGTGGACAAGCTGCCTTGAGCAGTCTCTGTCACCCAGAAACGAGCACGTGGTCCCTCCACCCGTGCGGCACACAGAGGGCAGTGTGGGAGAGGCTACAGAGCCGGCAGCTTCAGAGGCAAAGGAGCCATCCCAGAAACGAGGCACAGCTGTAAAGCTCTGCGGTGACGTGGCCAGTGATGCCCAATGTACCAAACCTGATTTCCCCGATGTCTGCCGCAGCTCAGCCAAGTCTCTAACTCTCTCCCTCCCTTGCAGTGCTGTTGGATTTCACGGATGCTTTTTACATCGCTCACCCCGCAGCTCTGCAGTGCCTTTCCACTGCCTGTAAGTGGAATGATAAGAAGAATTGCCCCCCTAATTTTCTGTGCCTCTGCTGATCAGCAGATATGTTTTTATCTGGGCCACCCACGAGACTTTTGTGGGTAGCTCCAACCTTCTGGTTAGAACTGACCGAGGTGTAAGGACCGCTCTCGGCACTGCTGCTCTGCCGGCTGGTGTCGGGGCAGCTGCTGCTCCTCTGTTCGCATCGGCTCTTGCCCGCGCTCCGGGACAATGCAGGTATCTGCTCTCTGGCATCCAGACCCAGCCCTGACATGCCAGGCTCCCGTGTCCCTGCGTACATCTCATTTATTGCTGCACCGCAGGGGTTCTGGAAACCTCAGCCAAGATCACTGTTTCTTTTGTAAGAGGTTTCGTGTTCCAGCTGAAGCACTTTGGGATGATATAGACCATTAAGGATCACGTGGTGTTTCCAAATCAAGAGGGGGTGAAAAATCACTGGATCATATTTCTTGCCTTTTTTTTCCTCTGTCACAGACCAGGTGTCCTCCGTCCCATCCTGCTGACCCAGGCAGCTTGACTCGTTGTGCCAATAAAGCCGGGAGGTAAACAAAGATATACTGACAAGAGAACATTTGCTGGCTCAGCATCTGTGGCGAGGACAACATCTGCTGCTGTTCAAGGGCTCATCCTGTGCTCTTGTGAGGGAGGGTCTGCAGCACAGAGTTGCTCAAGTGCAGATCCTGCATGTCTTGGGGCTCCTGACCCACACCCCCCCACTCACCCTCCCCTCTGGTTTTCAAGAGGCTAAAAATACAACCTGGTTCATAGATGCTATTCTGGGGGCTCTGTGTTTTTCCTTGCTTTAGCTCCCCAAGCACGCACTGCTATTTTTTCCAGTAGTGATCAGCATTACTCTATACATTGCTCTTTTGGATATATATTTTGAGACCTGATTATGCAATTATTATGACTTAATAATTTTCTATGTGAAGTGGTTTTCTTAATTAAGAACAATAACAGATTTGCTTCATTTATAACACTGCAAAGTGGCTGGCCCCAGGGTTAGAGAGGGCTTCTCCAGGGACTGCTTCCCAACACACATCACTCCTATCAATGTTTCAGCTCTGAGTTCCTTGCAGTAAATCTCAAAACTGTGCCAGTTTTCATCCTTTTGTACAAAGTGGAGAAATATTTATAGGGAAGGAGGACAAGACAATTTATAACTGCAGGCACAATTACAACATTATTACCAATTGGGAAGGTTTGGAAGCAGATCACCAGAAGCAAAGTAATTTCATTGTCTTAGTAAGTTGTGATATTGTAAAAGCACCATGGGACAAGTTTTTTCCATCTGAGGGAATGAGAGTATCAGAGATGCACTGGAAGCACTAAAATGCTCAATATTAATAAAGGAAATGTTGCAAGTTATTAATTTTTTTCCCCTGGGGCTGGCAGGTCCAAAATGCTGTGACAAGATCATTCTCAGCACTTCGTGGGAAGAAGCAAAATGAAGTCTAATGAACAGAAAAGAGCAAGACATCCTGAAAAACTCATCTCCCCCTTTCAGTGAGGCAACAAAGCCCATCAGGAGCTGCAGGTAAGGCCCTTGGTCATCCCTGTTTGTTTATGTCCTTTGTGCCTCCCCTTCTGAGGAGCAATTCCGGGCCAGCTTTGTATCCAGCATTTTTAATTGTGCTTCTGTGCTCACAGGGGAGTGGCTTGGTTTGGATGCTGGTGCTCTGAGGGAAGTTTATGACAAGATGGGAGGAATGGGCAGCAAGGATCCCTTGGGATTGTGTTAGGAAAAGCTGAACTTACCTTGGAGCAGGGAAGAAGCTTTAGCAGGCTTCCTGCAATTCTCTTGCAACTCTGATTTTTATGATATGAGTTATTTCTTCTGCTCCCAGCAGTTGGCCATGGCACCAGTGACTCTGTGGGACTGGAGCGCTTGACAGGAGCTCAGCAGCTCATCAACTGTGTGTCCTGAGTGCAGCCTCCTGTGGTCAAGCAGATTGTCAGCTTGGCTTCTCCACTCCTCCATCTGACACGGTTTCCAAGCACTTCCCAAGTGTTCAACTCCAAACACCAACATCAACAGCTGCCCTCTCATCCTGGTCCTAAAGGGGAATGAACTTCACAAGAGCTGTTGGACAGGGTGACATTTGCTGGTGTAAGTGATGGCCGTGCTGAGCTTGCACACACATGTTCCTGTGAGGAACACACCAGGTGAAGGCTGATGGGCTGCAGATGGTCCTCACTTTTCTCTTAGTGAGGAGCACAGCTGCACCTCAGCTGTAGTCTC